>NW_020769378.1:3036028-3113023 GCF_900518735.1 Pseudonaja textilis
ATTCTATTCTATTCTATTCTATTCTATTCTATTCTATTCTATTCTATTCTATTCTATTCTATTCTATTCTATATGCTGGGTCATGGAGAAAGCTAGGGAGTTCCAGAAAAACATCTGCTTCTGCTTCATTGACTATGCTAAAGCCTTTGTGTGGATCACAACAAATTGTGGCAAGCTTTCAAAGAGATGGGAGTACCAGACCATCTTATTTGTCTCTTGAGAAACCTATATGCGGTTCAAGAAGCAACAGTGAGAACTGGACACGGAACCACTAATTGGATCAAAATTGGGAAAGGAGTCCAGCAAGACTGTATACTGTTGCCCTGCCTATTTAACTTATATGCAGAGCACATCATGAGAAAGGCAGGGCTAGATGACTCAAAAATTGGAATTAAGATTGCCGGGAGAAATATCAACAACCTCAAATATGCAGATGATACCACTCTAATGTCAGAAAGTGAAGAGGAACTAAAGAACCTCTTAATGCAGGTGAAGAAGGAGAGTGTAAAAGTTGGCTTAAAACTCAACATTAAGAAAACTAAGATCATGGCCTCTGGCCCTCTCAATTCCTGGCAAATAGATGGGAAGAAATGGAGGTAGTGACAGATTATATTTTCCTGGGCTCCAAGATCACCGCAGATGGGGACTGCAGCCAAGAAATTGAAAGAAGCTTGCTCCTAGGCAGGAAAGCTATGGCAAATCTAGACAGCATACTAAAAAGCAGAGACATCACCCTGCCAACAAAAGTGTGTATAGTCATGGCTATGGTTTTCCCAGTTGCAATGTATGGCTGTGAAAATTGGACCATAAGAAAGGCTGAGCACCAAAGAATTGAGGCCTTTGAACTCTGGTGCTGGAGAAGACTACTGCAAATCCCTTGGACTGCAAGGTGATCAAACCAGTCTGTCCTAGAGGAGATCAACCCTGACTGCTCTTCAGAAGGCCAGATCCTGAAGATGAAACTCAAATACTTTGGTCACCTAATGAGAAGGAAGGACTCACTGGAGAAGAGCCTAATGCTGGGAACGATTGAGGGCAATAGAAGAAGAAGGGGACGACAGAGAATGAGGTGGCTGGATAGTCACTGAAGGAGTAGGCATGAGCTCCAGAAGATGGTAGAAGACAGGAAGGCCTGGAGGAATGTTGTCCATGAAATTGCAATGGGTCAGACATGACTTTACAACTAACAACAACAAGGCTGGCCTGGATTTCTTAATGGGCATAAAATATCTATCTCTAAAAACTTCAGGCATCTGCTGGAGGCTGTTTCCTATAGAAGGAAGACTGGGGCTGCTTCCTGTCTTTAAGAGCATTTTCTATATATTCTATCCTGCCTCTTTTAATATTAAGAATAAAGAATATTTTTATCTGGGGAGCGGGGGCTTCCTACAATTTCTTAGTTAGGATACTATACTAGAATATGAGCTTCTGGGGCTTTCTGATTTTTCATTCCCTTTCCCCTTCAATTTATACAGTAAAGGTAAAAATATCTCTAGAGAAGTTATAAAAAGCAACGATTTATGAAATATTTGGATCAACTAATTAACATTTCTAACAAAAGATTGCAAATAGATTCCCCCCCGCCCAGTATTTGCCTGACCAAAACAGGCATGTATCATGACACTTGTTTGTGACATTTTGTGATATTCCTTTCCCCTGCTTTATTATTCGTTTTTATTTCTGTTCCTTACTCCATTCCCATTTTACGTCTTTGAGGGAAGTGAAATATGATGAATGCTAGAAGAAAACAGACGGCACAGGTTGATCTTTCCTGAAACCTGACAAGGAAGATCAGTCTTGCTGGAACAAATGATTTGGGGTCTTTTAAACAACCCCAACCACCACCTAACATGGAAAGGAAGGCCTGCCCTTGAGCTCCTATGCATGGGGCTTTAATCCCTATTCAGACTGAAATCCTGTCACTGATGTCTAGACAGCAAGGCTTGAAATTTTGGGCTTGGGCAATCTGGAACTGTGCCACCTTGGGCATCTAAGCATAATTCACAAAATTGTCTGCTATAACATCATGCCCATGAATGACTTCTTCAGTTTCAATCACAATAATACATGGGCAAACAACCGATATAAACTCAAGGTAAACCGCTCCAAACTTGGTTGCAGAAAATAGGACTTCAGCAACAGAGTGGCCAATGTCTGGAACGCCCCACCCGACTCCGTTGTTACAGCCTCAACCCCTCACAGCTTCAACCTCAAACTGTTTACTGTGGACCTCACCCCATTCTTAAGAGGTCCTTAAAGGGGGCGTGCATAAGTGCATCAGCATACTTACTGTCCCCATATTATCTGTATTTACTTACTTTGTTCATGTTTATGTTCATACCTATATTTGTTATCTTGTACATGTTTGACAAACAAATAAATAATTAAAATAAATAAGATCCGGTAACCAAATTGTACTGATCTAATGTAGCTCAGCTACAGTCCTTTAAGAAATCAGTTTTATCAAAGATTATTGTTGCATTTACACAGGGCACCTGAGAAATATTATGCTTTAGAAGGTAGAGTTGAAGAAACATTGCTTCAAAAAAGAAATAGTGCAAAAAAAAGGATCTGGAGAGATAAGGGGGGAGTGGGCTGGGTTAACCTCCTTTTCATGTTTCTGCCATTGTGTCCTTATTTTCCAAACTGCCTCACCCCCCCAGCCAACATCACTTCCCCAGGTGCATCTGAAATTCTGGGCATGTTTTCTGAGAAGTTTTTTGGATGAATATTAACTTGGACATGTTTATTTCATATATCCGTCATATATCCCCCAATAGTTTGATTGGTTTTAAAGAGAGATACTGTAACTACCATGTAATGTTAATAACATTGTGTGGAAACAATTTTCCCCAAACTCAAAAATCATTACACTTTATTGTATAAGAAAAAGTGTAGAATAGAATAGAACAGAATAGAATAGAATAGAATAGAATAGAATAGAATAGAATAGAATAGAATACTTTATTTGGACAAGTGTGATTAGACAGACAAGAAATTTGTCTCGAATGCATATCTGCTCAGCGTACACGTAAAACAAAAGAGTAATAATAATAATACCAATAAGAGAAGGAAGTAGAAACGATGAGAAGGATAATAGTAATGCAGCCATACCTCATGGGTAAATATGCTTAGTCATAAGACAGTACTGTGGGAATTGGGTGTTTAGCAGAGTGATGGCATGAGGAAAAAACATGTCTCTGTTGTTTTGGCATGCAGTGTAACAGTGTCTTAAGGGGAGGAGTTGAAACAGTTTATATCCAGGATCAGGGGTGGTCTGTAGATATTTTCTTAGCTGTCCTTCTGATCTGTGCAGTGGAAGGTAGGCTGTACAGTTGTTTTTTCTGCAGTCCGAATTATCCGTTGAAGTCTGTATTGTATAACTGTCCTGTTTGATTACCATACCAGTCATAGAAAAACAAATGACTTAATAATTTCTCTGTAGAACTGTATCAACAGCTCCTGGGGCAGTCTGATCTTTCTGAGTTGATGCAGGAAGAATATTCTTTGTTGTGATTCACGTAACAACTGTGGCAAGGAAGGTCATAAAATGGAGCAAAATTCACTTAACAAATAGCAACAGCACTTAACTCTTAGCAACAGAAATATTGGGCTCAATTGTGGTCATACGTCAAGGACTACCTGCATACAGTTTAACTTGTTTGTTTGATTGTAATCATATAATCACAGTTTACGTATTACAAGAAATAACCTCGTGCCAACCACATAAAATATAGCTAACTTAAAAGTTGGGCAGTTTGACAGTTGAGCCAATTACCTCTGTGTTGGATAGATTCAAGCAGAGGTTGAATGGGGAAGCTCTAATCTGGATTTCTGCATTGAACAGGAAGTTGGGATTCATGGCCTCAGTTACCCTTTCTAACTCTAGGATTTTAGCGGTGGAATTTTTATGGATTTTAAATGATTTATTCCTTTGGCTTAACCTATAAAGTGGGAATATCGCTGAAATCACTTTTCTTGGCTGAGGTTTAAATTTGTTTGGAGAATAGTGAAAATCATGTTATGTATTAAAAGCAAGATAATTCTTTTTTTTCCAAATAAGTTTTTTATTTTCAATATAAACATATATATTGTCAACTCATAAAACATTTTGTATACACATTTTAGAGTTGACAACAGAAAGAAGGGGGAGAGTTTTAAAGAGCAGACAGCAGTGTGGAATCGAAAGTACATTCCATTCATATTTTCTTCAAAGACCGATTAGATGACTGAAGCTTCTCACGCGAAAAAATCTAATTGGAGAGCATGAGTGATGACTCTTGGCTATGGATGTTTTTCGTTGGATGATACACCCGGGGGGGAGGGGGAAGCAGGATCAAGGGTGACAGTGAATTAAGTATCTCAGAGTTGACTACACCCAGGTAAATGCCAGACATAGAATGTTAACTTCAAATAAATCTTTTTTAGTTTTGGGAGTGTGGCTCATCAAGGCTCATGATTTAATTGGAATAACTGCTGGAATCCTGACACATATTTTATGAACATTGCATTAACTGGGTCAAGTCTTTTTAAGCAACAATAACAATGATAATACAAATAGGTATATGTAGTTCTAATCTTCCAACTTCCACAACTTCAACAAGGCTAATCTCTTTTCATAATCCATTTCTCATTTTCCCGTTAATTCATTTAAACATAAATAATATTTCTTTGTGCCTTGCATTTATAGTCCCTAAATACTATTATTTAATATTTTCTAAGAATTATTTATAGTTCCACCATAACTTCAATATTCCAAATGTGTAGGGTTAATAATAATGCTAAATATTGACAATATTTAATCAATCTCGACAGTGTATCTCAAAAACCCACACAGTTCCTAGTTCTTCATTATTTTAAATTTCATAATATACTTTAACACACTATTAATACTAATAATACAGTTTAATTACCTAATCCTAAATTCCCATCTATTGTCTTGACTTATTGGGATTATATTATTAAAATATATTTTCTATTAGTATACATACTACTATTTTCCCTGTATATATTTTCCCATTTTATTGAAATGTTTTCTCATTATCCATCATCTCTTGATCTTTTTGAAATTCCATTGTTTATTGATTTTTAAATCAACCTTTTATCTCTCTCTCTCTTGGAATCTTATATTTCTTGTGTTGTTGTTGTTGGGTTTTTTTGTACCGACCAGTCTTCACCTTCTGAGTACCTTTTACCTCTTTCTTCTGTTGTATTTGAACTCCCATCAACAAACATTTTGATTTTCTTGAGATTTTTTCCTTTTCTCTCTATTATGTTACAAACTTTTATGGGGTTATGTCTTCTACTTATTAATCCTTTCTCTTTATTTTTAACTTCTTGCGTCTCTTTTTGCTTTTCCTTTCCACTGCCTTTTCTAATTTCTCACCTATTTATTGAGTATCATGTTCTTCTTTCCCCACAGTTGTTGGGTAGCTTCTACTGTTAGGATTTCGGCACTTACGCCAATTAATTCATGAGTTTCAAGCCAAACTTCCAAAACTTCAGAGGATTTATTGGGAGTTAACATGTCGGCATGACCTGGATGTAGCCGACTCTGAGATACATAATTCACTATCACCCTGGTTTTCCCCCACCCCTCTGGGTGTATCATAATTCATATTCTCCAACAAAACATGTCCATAGACAAGAGTCATCAATCATGTTCTCCAATTAGAGATTTGTGTGGCAGAAACTTCAGTCGCCTAGTTACAATCTCTGAAAAATATTATTGGAATGCACTGCTCTTTCAAACTCCTTCCTCCCCTTTTCTGTTGGCAACTATAAACAGGAATAGAAATGTTTTATGAGTTGACATCTACATTCATTTCTATATCTTTAAATAATCCCCTTGTTTCCTTATTGCCTTTCCAAAATTCCACATATCTTTTAACATAATCAATATTTCTCCATATAACACTGTTGTCTCTTGGAAGTCCATTTTGTAAAAACCCTTATTTTACATTTTACAATTTATATTTCCCAATTTTATATCTCCCAATTGTCCAAATTTTAAAGTCTTATTTAATCTGTCCTTCTTTTCACTTTACTTCTAATACTTTTCTTCTTTTGTCTTGTACGGTGTTCTGTTGAATAGCATTAAAAACCCAAGTCCAAATTAAATCCAATAGTCCAAGTCCAAATTAAACCATTAGATTCCTCCCATCTTCCAAATCCATAATCCAATAGCCAAATTTAGTTAACTTTGGTTATTTGAACTAATATCCCAGATGTCAACAGTAGAGTCAAGGTCAAGCCGTCCTCCAGATGTTGTTGCTTCTATTTTCTGTATTAGGCTTTGTGTGTGTTGAAGTAACTTTCTCTAAAATGCTGCAGCTATTGTGCTGTAGTACTTCTCTTCCTCCAGTAGATGGCTCTCTTAACCCAAATCCAATATTAAATAGTCTGTCAAAAACAGCTGAGTTTCCAATTAAATCCAGGGGGTGTAAAAATACAGATAAACCAAATAAATTCTCCCAAAAATCATATTTCAAATTATTTGGGCTTTTTCCAAGCTTTCTATATTTTATTAGCTTGACTTGGGCTTCTTTCACCTCTTTGTTCTCAGTTTTCTTTTTCTCTGTGTGTCAATCCACCACTATTTTAAGCTTAGGAGTTATCTTTTAATATTCCTGTTGTTACTTCCAATCCTTAGGGTAAAAGTTGGTAATTAACTCATCCAGTTTGAATGCTCTGTCCCTATACCACTCCAGAACAATTCTTGTGGTCCTAGTTGTCCCAGCTTCGTGACAGCCAGAAAATGGCCGTCATTCCGGCTGTCGTTCAGGGAGAGCTTGCTTCGGACCTAACAAGGAAATTGTGGTTTTCCTCATGGTTAATGAAGCATCTCTCTCCTTCTTTCACTCCCTCCGAGGCAACTATGACCACGAAGGGTCTCCCAACTGTGGTTACTGGCTGGATTTGGCAAGGCTCGAAAGGCCTGCTATTTTCCAGCCATTCACACCGCAACATCAACCAGAAGTCAAAGCAAGAGAATTCTGTGATACTCTTAATATGATTAGTTATACCTGAATATTATTTAATCCCCATCATATACAGAGTTTGGCTCATCATTTGGTTCTCAAAAAGAGGTGGGTTGGAACTGCAAGACTCAGTTCGATCAAGCTTCCTACTTGCTATTGTAAAGAACTCACCATTTCCCATTTTTCAATGGCTTTGCACATGAAAAAGTGCAAAGCAGGCATGGAAAAGCCTCTCATCTTCAGAAGGCCTTTGCTCCACATTAAAATAAACTAATTTATTGCATTAAAGATTTCTACAGATTTAGATAATTCATGTTCTGACCCAGCTGAATTCGTGGAGAACAAAAACAAAGATAAACTCAAAAACTGAAATGTTCACGGCTTTATTCTACAAATACATCTTTGTAGTTACCAGATGGCTTGCAGCCAAGTAATCCAATTAGAAAAACCTTCGAATAATCAAAGTCTGTTATGATCACACTTAACCCTTCGAAAGCTTTTGGCCTTCTGCAAAGGCAAAAACCATTTGCAACCAGGCTTATATTCCCTAGAGGGAGGGGCCATTATATTGCCTCCTTATTCCCGAGTCATCTATGCAGCTTCAGCTGTTCCCTCCTACGAAACATCCTGCGCTCACGTGCACTGAGCACAGATTCTTCTGAAACCTTCTTGTCACTGCTGCCAGCCCCTCACCATCTCTGAAGGCAGCAGTCTACTCCCTGATGGTCCTGGCCCCTCCTCCGAGTCCTTGCTCTCCTCCACCGTCTGCACCTGCTGCCAGCTAACCACAACAATTCATCATATTGAAAAACTTAAGAAGAATCTTCAGGGGTGTTGCCATTTCTTGAAGCTCCAGCTATGAACTTCTGAAAATGACCAAGGTCCAGTGAATTAAGTTTACCCTACAAACCAAAACCACTGGTTATTGATGGTTGTGTATGAACAACGGTCTTCTGAGAGGGAGTGGATCTTTCACAGAATCAATTTGCATGGAAAACACCCAAACTCATGGGCTGAGGACGCTGTGGGAATAGGGGAGACCTTCCATGGGTTTCACTGAATTAGGAGGGTGCTTCTCCGGCCATGTACTCTTTTGAGATGAGCTCACAGTCTCATTTTTAGACAAATGATTGACTAAAGGCAATTAAAGGCAAATAAAATGTGTCTCTTTAAGTACTAACAAAATCTATATTTTGTTTCAAATGCTTTGGAGTAATCTACACATTATCAATAAAATAAACAATTTCTTATGCTGAATAAGGTAGTACAGGTAGTATAAGAAAAAAGTAGATAGTAAACAAAGTTTACAATTCATTATAAAAGGGTGTCAAGACTTTTTTTAAAAAAGCTTTGCCCAAAACACTGAATAATTAGGAATTGTCACCAAATAAGATATTATGTACCAAATTACATTTCCATATATTTCCATTTGTAGTCTATTGAACTTTTGATGCTCCAAATATTTTAAAATTTATCACCTTTTATTAAATTTGCAAAAATGGACAAAAGTAAAAGTATCCTTTTAGTATCTGGAGGAACCAAAAATATGTCATAGATTGAGAACTAAGGATGAGAATTGCCAGTTTTGGGATAGAGGCAACAAAGTAGGCTTTCCCTGCTCCACGCTCGTCCTCTCCAGCTACCACACTGAAATCAGTTCTCCCTCCTTTTTTCTTCTTAGGTCGTGACATGGCCAGCACAACCTTGCCTGGCTACCCACCACATGTTCCACCAACTGGACAAGGCAGTTACCCAACCTCAACTCTTGCAGGAATGGTGCCTGGTAAGGTTCCTTGCTTCCCATATTCAGATAATTGAATATTGTTGTTGTTTTAAATGCCTTGCTTGGAAGGGCATTTCAGTAAATTTGACCAACTCCAATTCTAGAGGGTTGGGTGTTGTTGTTGTTGTTTATTTTGCCTAATGCTATTTATTTTCAGTTCTGATTTCCACTGTATTAAGGAAATCAATTTTGTTTACAGCCAAGCAATATATGGAAGTATATCAATAGAGTGAGATGACCTCCCAGGACTGCCTTGTTCTCCTACCACAACATTAATCACATGCAATTACATATCTCAGCCTGAAGCAAGAAAAATTGGGACTAGATGTTTTATTTATTTGTATCCTGCCTTTATTATTTTTACAAATAACTCAAGGTGGTGAACATATCCAACACACCCTCCTATTTTCATCACAACGATAGGGTGAGATGGGTTGGGCTGAAAGAGAGTGGTTCCACTCAGCCAGATTTCATGGGTAGGGCAGAACTAGAAACCGTGGTCTCCTGCATTCTGGCCTGGTGCCTTAACCACTATACCTGACTCTCATGTTCATTTATCTCCAATAACAGTAGCATGGAATGTTGCGTGGGAAGAGTCATTTTGCTACCGACGTGCATTTATACCCCTTTCTAAAAAAGCTGCTGAGTGGATGGCTAAGTTACAACATTCCTTCTTTCTGATGGATCCACCATTCGTTGTTTTCAATACCATGGACCATCTCTACATGATATTTGGCAAAGATAGAATAAGGAGTAGCATACTACCTTCATTCTTTAATATAGAGTATGTTGTAAGGACTTTTATTTCCAATATTTTAACACCATCCCACTGGATGTGATAATTAAAGATTCCAGTGGAAATTGGTATGATGTATAAGAGTAGCACGGATAATGGAGATGGGGTATATAAACCACCCGGTTTAAATAACTGAAATCCTAAATTCACTGAATCTGAAATATCTCAACTCTATCTCTTCCCCCTACCAATACACAAAGAGTGATCCCTTGTTATGAACTTGCCAATCACTACAGAACATTTTCTTCAAGCCCTCTGCCGTGAAATGTGTACCATGGCAAGTTTTTTTAGAAAGGGTGGTATGCAAGATTGGAAATAGCCATCCAAAGCAGCTACGACTTTATTATTTGTTCGTTGTTTGATCATGAACAAATATATTTATGGATATTGTTTTGGGGTTATATTTTCTATTTTAGTTGGTCTTAAGTCAGTTTTCTAGTTATTTTACTGTACTATTTATTTGGGATTTTCTTAATCCTATCTATATTTGTCCTATCTATATTTTATTTGAACGACATTAAAATGGAATATCAACACAAGTACAAAGGGGGCAAGAGTTACACAGCAATGCTACATCAACCATTTCATCTTTTGACATAGACATGGACACTGATAGCTTCTGACATATCATGGAGGTCATAGCAGCATAACTATAGTTGAATAACCTAGGGGTCACCAAAAGTTAGTGGAACAATGATTGCTTGATAGCTATCAATGGTTGATAGATAGCTGGGATATCACTGTGTATTTGAATAAAATGTCCATGAGAGCTTCAAGCCACAAGGTTGAATCTGAATAAATATAAATTTATAATTTGGAAAGGAGAGAGAATAAATAAAGTAATGAGAATTGTCTAAAGAAGTTCAGACCTTCTTTCCAGGGATTTGTGGAAAGTCTGTCATATGAAAAGAAATAATATTTATTGTTTATTGTTGCTTAAGTTCTACATGTATTGTTATTAAATTAAATTAAATTAAAATTAAAAATTACCAATACTCTTTCACTGAAAAACACTAAAACCTGACAGAGCAACCCCCTAACAAAAGATAGCAGATGAGACCAGCATGGTTGCCTGAAGAGTTCTCAGACGTATTGAGAGACAAAAAATGTCAAATATAAAAAACGGAAAGAGGGACATATAACTAAAACAGAATGCCAACAAATCTTCAAGGAGGAAGCTGGGAAGGCTAAGGGCCAGAATGCTAAAATTAGCAACCAATGTAAAAAACGATAATAAAAAAGTTCATTCAAGATGTAAAGAACTAGAAGAACATCTAGGAAGCAATAGGTCCACTAATGGGAGCAGATGGAATGAAGGTGACAGGCAGCAGGGAGAAAGCACAACTGCAACTGTTTGGATGCAAAACGAAGAAACAGCCCAACTTATCAAAAGCAGCACTGAGGGAGATGGAATAGGTGTACAAGTCAAAATAGGCAAGGAATTAATAACAGAATACCTATTCACACTGGATGAGTAGAAATCACCTGGAACAGATGACTTACATCCCAGAGTTTTGAAGGAGCTGACAGATGCAATTTTGAATGTAATCTTTCAAAGGTCTTGTAGTGCTGGGGAAATACTAGAAGACTAGAAAAGAGCTGATGTAGTTCCAATCCACAAAAAGGGAAAAATGGATCCAGGAAATTATAACCCAATCAGTTTAACATCAATACCTGGGAAAATCCTGGAAAAGATAATCAAGCAGAGGATTTGTGGGCACCAAGAAACAAAAAAAGGTGATTATTAGAAGATGGCTTAGGTGTCAAAGCTCCAACTAATGAACCCAAGCAAATCAGAACTCTGAGGCTAAGATCTTCCTCAAATAATTTCTTTATTGGATACATCGTATCAGCACAATCAAATGCAAAACCAACTCTAAATGTTTCCCACAGTTTCAGTATAAAAACACACTTGTGTATTCAAATATTAAGCATGCTTATAGAGCAAAACCTCTTCCCCACTTAGAACAATCAGACCATCTCACCCTGCTTTTACTACCAGCCTACACTCCCCTTAGGAAGAGAACAAAACCTAGCAGTCAAACTATTAGATGCTTGCCTAAAAATGCCCTCTCCCAGCTTCAGGAGTGTTTTGCCCGCACAGATTGGAGCATCTTCAAACAACAGGACTTCGAGTTATACACAGAGACTGTGCTTTTCTACATGAAGACCTGTGTAGAAAATGTCACTGTGGACAAATGCATATGGACCTTCCCAAACAGGAAACCCTGGCTGACCAGCAAACTCCAGATTCTGATCAGGGCCTGTGACCTGGCTTTCAGAGCAGGTGACACCTCACAGTATAGCACTGCCAGAGCTGAGCTGAGAAGGGGCATCAAACATCTAAGGAGATGTAGAGATGTATAGGAGGGAGGTCGAGGACCACTTTACTGACAGTGACTCATGGCAGACAGGCCCTGACCAACTATAAAGGCCAGGGCCCAACAAACAGCAGGAGCAGGAGCACTCTGGCAGAGGAGCTAAACAGCTTTTTCGCATGCTTTGAGACCACCAAGAACCTGGACATACTGCCTCACGAGGACCACAACGCTGCACCTCTTTCTCTTCAGGTGCATGAGATGAGAAAAACACTGAGAGTCGTAAATCCCAGGAAAGCTGCTGGGCCTGATGGCATTCTGGGTGCAGTAGTTAAAGTATGTGCTGACCAGTTGGCAGAAATACTTACAGAGCTGTTCAATCTATCTTTGACACATGCCATCATCCCACAATGCCTGAAGACTGCAACCATCATCCCCATTCCCCCAAAAACCAATATAAACACTCTCAATGACTATAGGCCCATAGCGTTAACAAGCTCCATTATGAAGGTTTTTGAGTGACTAGTTTCATAGCACATCAGAGACTGCCTCCCGCCCTCCTTTGATCAACATCAGTTTGCTTATAGAGCAAACCGATCTACAGAGGATGCTGTGGCCATCACACTTCATAGAGCCCTGAGTCATCTGGAGAACAAACAGAGCTATGTGAGGATGCTCTTTGTGGACTACAGCTCTATGTTTAACACTATCATCCCAGGTATACTAGTAACTGAACTTGAACTGAACCCACCCCCATATGCTCCTGGATTAAGAACTTTTTGACAAACAGACCACAGTCTGTTAGACTTGGCCCCCACCTTTCTTCCACTATTACACTCAGTACTGGTTCCCCCCAGGGTTGTGTCTTGAGTCCCCCTGCTATATGCCTTGTACACCTTTGACTGCTCACCAAGCCACGCAACAAACACCATCATAAAGTTTGCAGACGACACGGCCGTGATTGGTCTCATCTCTGGAAAGGATGAGACGGCATATAGGGCAGAAGTACAGAACCTGTCTCTCTGGTGTTCACAGAACAATCTGTCACTGAATGTCCATAAAACCAAAGAACTGATTATGGACTTCAACACACCCCACATGGAAACACGGACAGGACCACACCCCACTCATCATCAACGGAGAACAAGTGGAAAGTGTCCCTACGATTAGATTCCTTGGCATCCATATTTCAGCTGATATCTCCTGGTCCCCTAATACCAAGGCCATAGTGAAGAAGGCTCAGCAGTGGCTGCACTTCCTGCGGGTTCTCAGGAAGAACAATCTGGATAAGAAGCTGTTGCTGGCTTTCTATAAAGCCTCTGTGGAGAGCACTCTGACATATTGTTTGGGTGTGTGGTATGCAGGCTCCACAGTTGTACAGAGGGTGATAAACACAGCTCAAAAGATCATTGGTGCCCTCTGCCCTCCCTGGAAGACTTAGCCAGGTCCTGCTGCCAAAGCAGAATCAAGCCCATCATACCCTGGCAATTATCTTTTTCCCCTGCTGCTGTCTGGATGGCATTTTAGGTCAATAAAATCCCACACCACTAGACTAACAAATAGTTTCTTTCCCTGGGCCATCCAAACCGCAAATAAACACGAAGTCACTACCTTATTAAGATGTGAAAAGATGTGAAATCTCAATACCCCATTCAGATGTATAATAACATATTACAGTACAATCCATCTCTTGCGTATTATACTGGGCTAAGCGTTACAGTCAGTGTTGGATGTGTATTTTGTGTATATTCGTAGATATTGTATTCTCAAATTGCAAATGGAGACGTGGGTACTCTATTTTTCTTATCTTCATTTTTAAATGCTTTGGTTTTATTGTATTGCGAACAGGTGCTGGGGTGCATCCACAGTTTTGTTGTAGTTGTACAATGACAATAAAGTTCTTCTAATAATTAAACTAGGAAATAACTCCCTCTCCAAAAGTCCCAAGTCACGTTGGACAACTAGGTTAATTGGCGGACTCTCCAGGCACTCCTCCCCATCTTTGTCCACCACCTGTAGAGATGACATTGGTCCCCACAAGAAAGTTCTTTGTTTTGTCTAGCAATGCATTTCATCTGCCCACTGTATGTGGCAACTGAGAAATAGAAAAATGGCTTCTGCCAGGTTTGATTTGAAGTTGACAGTTGAATCTCTTCTAGTGAGTGAGGAATTCCTGGAAAATATCAAATATAGATAGGTTAATTTCCTATTACACCCCTCCTACCACCAGGTGGTTACTTTAGCATCTGGGGATATTTTTCATGGAATTTCCTGACTAACTTCTGTGCTCTAATATCCCTGCTCTTCACCCAGGTAGCTTCTGACACGGGGTGCAGCTTTCCCTTATATAGTCTCAAGTGTAGGATCCTTTGTATTTCATAGTGAGTTTCCTCTTCCACTATGATAGGACCAAGGACTTCCTGAGCTACTGACCTCAGTGCTGATCTTATTACCAGCTTCAATAAGCTGCTGTGAAAGACTGGATGCACTTTCTCTAGTAGATATGGGAGTTTCAGTTCTACTGTGACTGGGCTAATGCTTCTTACAGTTTGGAAAGGTCCTATAACCTTAGGGTTCAGGTTTTTTGCAAGGCAACTTCAGTTTCAGGTATTTGGTATAAAGGTAAACTTTTTCTCTTATGTGAAATGATCTCTGAAGGGATTGCCTTTTGTCTGCTGGTTCTTTTTGCATCTCTATGGCTTTGGATAGCACCTGTTTCACATTTCCTCAAGTGGCTGGAGAGTGGGTGTTAGGAATTTGGCTGCTCAATGACCCTGCTGGCCACACCTGAAGCATCTCCCTCTGGCTGGAGCGGCGGGGAAGGTGTTGGCCAGAGTTGCGACAGGTCGTCATCCAAACTGGCACTTCTCCTGACTCTGCTTCAGTTTCTGCTCAGCCATGTCATGCTTCTTGCACTGTTTTAGCTTGAGGTCCAGTGCTATAGCCAATTAGTACCATTAATGGATTTTTTGGGGTACTCTTCATAAATGCAGACTTGGAGCAGCTCTTGGTCTAAACCTTCCTTGAAGTATAAACCAGTAGCCACTTTGGCTTCAGCTTGCCAGTGACCCTATGGAACTCCCAAACATATTCTTTCACCAGTTGTCCCCTCTGCCTCAGGTCCCAAATCTCTGCCTCAGCTTGCAGGGCTTGGGACTCGTTGTCGAATCTGGTTCTCAACTCCTGCAGGAAGACATTGACGTTTCCTAGCTCTGGTGTGTTTACATTGTGGAGTTTTGTCACCCACTCTGTAGCTTCCCCCTCGAGGTTGGCAGTCATGGCATTCACCATCATAACCTCTGATGAGTAGGCTGGAGCATAGCGGTCCAAGTGAGCCCACACCTGGTTAAGGAAAAATGCAAATTTCTCTGGGTCCGCATCAAGCATGGTCTTCATTGGTGGAGTTGCTACCAGTAGTGGAAGAGGAGGTGTACATGGGCTGGGGAACCAACCGGGACCTGGTTAGTTAAGACCACAGTTGGTGGCCAGACCATCCAGGGAGAAACTTAGGCCAGTTGGACTCACCACTCTCTACTGCCACTGGGAGATTCGCCTTAGGCATGGACTTGCTTCCACTGCCGGCTGGGGAGGCAGGCTAACCACTCAGAAGCCGCATCCTGTTAAGACCTCAAGCAAGCAGCCGCCCACCCTGTGTGTGCCTCTGCTGCACTTTGGTGCTCACTTGAGGAGGATTTCCTCACATGTGTGCACCCTCCCAGCCCCACCACAGTGAGAGAAGGTGGGTGGACGAGGAGGAGGGTTGCCCAAAGGGAAGCCTCTGCCGTGGCTGGCAATGGTTCCTCAGCCATCCTGGATTTCCAGAAAGAAGAAATAAAAGGAGAGAGAGAGAGAGAGAGAGGAGTGGGAGGGGGAGAGAGAGAGACATAGGCGCACATAGAGTTATACACAGAGAGAGGGGGAGGAAGGGAGATAGAGATAGAGATATACACCTGAGTGATACACAGAGAGAAACAGACAGACAGACACACACAGAGTGATACACGGGGGGGAGGAGAGGGAAAGATAGGGAGAGGAGGAGAGAGAGAGACATACAGAGAAAGATACAGAGGGGGAGAGAGACAGAGAGAGAGATACAGAGAGGGGGGGAGCGAGATAGAGGTGAGAGAGGGGAAGATAGGGGTAGACACACAGACAGATACAGAAAGGGGGAGAGTGGGGAGAGAGTTACAGGGGGGTGGAGAGAAGTGCACAATCACCGAACCAGTTGTTAAACCTGGAGAATCCCACCCCGCTCCATTGTTGGAGGCTTTTAGAACAAACTTGACATTTTATTGGGTTGGTATAAGGCAGGAGTCCTCAACCCCTGCACCACAGAGCAGCACCAGGAACTATGTCAGCAAGCAAATGAAGCCCCATCCACATGCAGGGTCTAGAAAGCATGTGGAACCAGCCCCCCTCCGCCAGTCCGCAGAAAAAGCGCCCTACATGGAACCAGTCCCTGGTGCCCCAAAGGTTGGAGGAGGGGATATTGATATAAGGTCTCCTTGAGCAGGAGGCCGAACTAGAAGACTTCCAAAATTCCTTCCCTTCCAGACCTACGGTTCCAACGTTTCTTGGTTTATAGATACTGGAATTCTTGTATAAAACCTGTTTTTGCATTATTGCTAATCAGATTGGTGACTAAGTGAGCAGGCCTGCAACGTTCAGGGAGCACTTGCTTTTTCAATTATCCTACTGGAAACTGGCCTTTCCAAATTTCTTTTTCTGGAGCATTTTGAGCTTCAACAGAAAAGCTCTAGGACTGCCCCGTGAACAGGTCCCAGCCCTAGCCTTCTCCAAAGACCGCAGTTAAAGAGAATCTCGCATTGATGAGAAAATTACATGTTTCATTAGTGATCACAAAAGGAGATAACTGGTTCCTCTCGGTCACAATTGAGCTCAGAAGCTCATTATCCTGCAGCTCGTTTTCTTTAACTCCTTGTCAATAAACATTGTGCACATATGGTGCTTCTGCCTTCCCTTGACTGGTCTGGAGAGAGAGAGAGAGGAAGAGTGAGTGAGAAGTTCTTTACTTAACCTGCACTTCAGAATAAATGTAGAAACAAATTGAGTGACAATATAGAAAAATAAAGGAAGCATTTAAGCCTCCTTTTACATAAATGGGCCTTGTAAAGAATCTTCCAACTGACTTTTATCAGGAAAGAGCCTGTTGCTTTCTTACTGAAAGTTCTGCTTAGATTCAACCACCTCAAAATGAGAAAGCTTTTACAGCTAGTCACTCTGCTGGCTGCAATTTGCCCCTGGATATGCTGTGATCTTTCTTAGAGGATTCTTAACCCAAATTCCAAAGGAAATTGCACCTGAAAACTCTTTATTACATTATTGTATTAGACTAAACTTCATTTTTCCAAAGTTTCCCGTTTTGTCTCCTTTGCCAATTCATTCTTAAGACCTTTCATTTTCCTGCAGTGTTTCTTGTGACTTGCAGAATTGCATTACAAAATGCCCAGCAGATTGTAGCCAGTGAAATGACTTTCTTCTCTTGTCAATTACTAATGCAATTTTGTTCTCTTTCCTCTCTGTCTGAATTATGGTATGAATGACACCCTTCTGTGTTTTTCAAGGGAGTGAATTCTCAGGCAATCCTTATAGCCACCCTCAGTACACAACCTACAATGAGGCCTGGAGGTTCAGCAATCCTGCATTACTAAGTGAGTATTCCCTACTCTCTACCGTTTTCCATCCCTTTCTGTTGACTCACTTGTTTCTTTGCTTTCTTTTTCCTATTTATTTATATCTTACTGGGAACCAAAAAAACTGAAAATGAACTGACTTTGGGCTAGTCCTGTCATTGAATCCAGTATTCCCCTTTTCATCAAGATGTTTTATCTAAGCACAGAGTTTACATTTACATTTTGCCCACAATTTTGGGGTGGTGGTGGTGGTGAGAGGGTGGTTGCTGTTTCCTCTAATTTTGAATTAAAACAGGGTATGCTGGAGCTATCCTCTCTACTGAAAGCCAAATCTAGCTCCAGGTTCTGCCTCAGCTTACCTTCCCAATAAGCAACCGAGCCGGAAGATCATTTAAAAGCTGTTTATTAGGGTACCCTGATAAAATGGGGTCTCTCTCTATAAAAGGGAGAGAGAACCTCGATCCCCATGTTTCCTTCCTTTTTATAGTTAACACAACAAAGAAAATGCAAGACTTGATTGGACAGAATAAAAGTAACTTCCCCTTTGCATAGGAAATCAGTTACATTTAGTCAGACGTGTTACGTTATTTGTATCCCATAATATCACACATGTTCATTAAAATGTGGTCTGACATCAGAAGGGCTGTAATTGTAAGGAAACAGGTTGTTTAGAGATCACAAAAGAGATAAACCAAATCTCAGGTTGTACTAACAAACTTTTCTTATCTGGAGCTAGTCTCCAGCTTCTTTATCAGTTTAGGAATGTTGAAAGCTAATAAATCTGAATATCATTTTAAGAGAGAGAAAATACATCAAAATAAATGCAAGGTAACTATGTTAGCTAACAAATAACAAAACCCATGCTATTTGCCCCCCCCCCACCAACTACTTCAGACAAGAGTCTATTCTGAATTCTTCTGTACCAAATGTAAACTAATCAAGCTGCTACAAGAAAAAGTAAAGGGTCTAGAGAAAACTCTAACCACTCTGAAACCCAACCAACAAAATGAGAAACTCCAAACCTTGCAAGAAAAGTATGCCCAAATTGAACATAACAATGATGAAACAACTGCGAAAAGAATAGAAGGAGAAGGAGAAGGAGAAGGAGAAGAAGAAGAAGAAGAAGAAGAAGAAGAAGAGGAAGAAGAGGAAGAGGAGGAAGAAGAAGAAGAAGAAGAAGAAGAAGAAGAAGAAGAAGAAGAAGACAGAGGGAAACATGTCACTCATAGAAAAAAACACAAACTAGTACAAAACCCCTGTCACACCTAACCCAACCCACTCTGTACAGCCCCACTGGTACTAAGCAATTGATTTCATGGACTGTCCCTGGAAGAAAACATGCAAACACATAGAGAAGAAGTATCATTAAAAAGTAGCACCATCAAATGCTTCTTTGATAGATAGAAAAATACCCCAAACCTCCCTAGGAAAAAAAAAGTGAGTGTTGGTGATAGGGAACAGAACCATCTGTCCGTAGATCAGATAGTCAATCCAGAGAGGTATGTTGGTTCCCTAAAGCTAAAATCAAAGATGTGGCTGAGAACCTAACCAAAATAATTAAACCCACAGATTACTACCCTTTCCTACTAATACATGTAGGGACGAATGACACAAAAAAAGGACTTGAAAATAATATTGAGTGATTAGAAGCAGCTAGGCAAGAAGGTCAAGGACTTCAGTGCACAAATAGTTGTTTTCATCTGTACTGCCAATGAAAGGACAGCATCCGGTAAGAGAGCAAAGGATTCTAGAAGTCAACCATTGGCTAAAGGGTTGGTGTAACCAAAAAAACTTTGGATTCCTGGACCATGGTCTGTACTACCTCCAGAATGGACTTCTGGCAAGAGATGGGTTGTACCTCACAAAGATTTGGAAGAATGTTTTCAGAAATGAATGGCTCAACTTATCCGAAGGGCTTTAAATTAAAATTGATGGGGGAGGGGATCTCCATGACCTAATTCCAAACAAAAACCACTAGAAAATAAGTCTAATAATGAAGTAAGGAGCAATGGAAAAGAAGACAAACCTGAACACCAAATAGGAGAGATAGGAAGCATACCCAGAGTCAGACATAAATATTCAAGTGCCTTTATACAAATCCAAAAAGTCTGGAGGAAAATCAGGGTGAACTTGAGCTATTAATGCATGGAGGTTGATATGATATAGTTGGAATAACAGAAACTTGATGGGATGAAACCCATGACTAGAACATACTGATAGAAGGATACAAACTCTTCAAAAAAAAAAAAAACAGTCCCCATAAAAGAGGAGTTGGAGTTACCCTGTATGTAAAGGACCACTATATTGTTACAGAAATGCATGAAACCAAAGAAGAAAACCTCCTAGAATGCATATGAGTCAATATAAAAGAAAAAAAAAGAATGACATGGGCCATAGGTGTTTACTACAGGCCACCAAACTAAACAGAAAAAAATGTGTGACTTTTTTTGCTAACCAACTAACAAATATATGTAGGAAACACAGTATGTGGGACTTCAATTACCCTGACATCAATTGAAAGACTAATTTCGCACCAAGTGAGAAATCAGCCATACTGGACTTAATTCTTACAAACAGAAAAGAAGTGATAGAGGGAGTTGAAACTGCAGGAACCTTGGGTGAGAGTCACCATGTCATAGTAGTATTCAACATAATGCAAATACAAGCAATAGACATGACAATAGGACTCTGATAACAAGCACTAGATAATCCAAGTAATTTAACCTCCCATGCATGATATAGTACATATATACCATGTATGTTGTTTTCTTATTTTACTACATCTAGTAAAGGAATCCTCATTTCCAGATTTCTATTTCCAGTTCCTTTTTAATATGCTTTCTTTCTTTTCTTCCTTTCTTTTTTTCTTATTTTATTTTACTGTATGTCCTTTCAATCAGTCCATTTTTCTCCTGTGTTAACTTTCAGGTTCCCCTTATTATTATAGTGCCACATCCCGGGGCTCCGCACCTCCCACTGCTGCCGCTGCCTATGACCGCCACTAACTACCATGGAAACCACATGAAACTGCAGGGTGACAGCCTAGGCCTCCATATTGTACCTGTCTGATGGACATTCTGCACCACCTGGAAGAAAACAACATCCCTCCCCTCCACTTTCTATTCCTCAGTATTCTTTCAGATTGCAGAATTTACTGACATCACAAGACTGAAAATGTCATGTCCCTTGCAAACTAGCCAAGCTAATTACCCTACTTCATTGGGTAATGGCAAACCAAGTTTGTGGCCAGTGGTTCTGCTGTCTCTGTTACTAATGCCACTGCAATATTTGAGACTCCTCCTTGGTAAATTCTTCAATTTCTTCCACACGAGTCTTCTCTAACTGCAAGAAGAATGGAGAGTGATATGGGCAGTCAGTAGCAGAGGAGAATGCTACTTATAATTCATTGTTCCTCCCTAAAATGATCATCTATGAAAAAGAACTCAGAATGATCAACAGTCAAATTTCCAGAACCATAAGGGAAACATGCAATTCAGCCTAATGAAGGGGGAAAGACTGCATCATCTGCTGTATTTCACAAAAGTTTCCTTGTGTGGTACATTCCCTCTCATTCCTATATAGGTTGGTTGAAATAATTAGGTCTTGCTTTCTTCTCATTTGAAGGTTGACCATTTCCATCCTATTTGTCAAAATCTTACAGGCTGAAGGTGAACAAGCAATCACACCCATAAAACATATAGAGTCAAGTCAGAAAGAAGGATGGAGTGATGTCAACCAACTATCAACATGAAGAACTATACGAGTGGATATATAAATATAACTGCTCTTAATGCTTTGTCCTCAAAGTCTATAAATGGCGAGGGGAAATAAAACCCCAATTTTCTGAAAAAGTAAAGTCATGATAGAGTAAGCTGAAATACCACCCCAACTTCAATGATAGAAACATTTTCCTGAGTTTTGTTCTTTTCCTTTTATGCACACAGGAATATTCATGTATGGCAGAGAGGAGAGCGAGTACATTTTGTGGGCAGCCATCTGCACAATATACAAATTTGGCAACAATTCAGAAAAAAAAAAAATCCATTCTGTATGTGTAACATGCATTTGATGACTTGCCAGCCAAAATATATTGCTTTTTTGCTGGGAAAGATAACAGTTTGGGCAACTGACAATGAATCCAAATATTTCTGTTTAGAACAGAGATTATTGTTTTGGTTCTCTACCTTTCTGTTCTGCCATTCATATAGAAGCATCACGATGGAATAAAGGTATGAGAAATGACATATTGTAAAAGAAATGTTGAAATACAGAAAAATAGATTTCACTTCCAGAATGTTATGCCTTCTCTTCTTATTTACACGAACAAAAGAAAGGACACACACGAGCAATATGTTTACAATTTGGTCACAACTTGATTTGAGAATGGGCAGATAAGCAATCGTGCCATTGCCAATTCATGCCAAATCTAAAATTCCAAACTCATTTTAAACTTGCCATATAATGCCACAGACAATATATCTATTGTTATATAAAAACCACACACAAAGCCTATCATCTATCTTGATTTTTTTTTACCTATCTTGTTTTTTGTTTTTTTTTTGCTCTGCCATAGTTCTCTCTCTCGCCAATTGCTATTCTGTGTGAAATAATTTGAAGATTCCTTTCCCCGCCCTGCCCAATTGACCATGTTTTCTGTTTCCTTGTGGTTGCCCAAATCTGTTGGGGGCTTTGCTTGGGCCCATTGCATCTCAAATGCTAATATCATGGCCTTCTGCTCTGCTTTCTTGGGTTCCTTCCCTTTTATTGAAATAAAAAGTTATAAGATACATAATAAAAGAAATTTTAAAACTCAGATTTGTGAAAACTTGAATACCTTTAGTAGGGTCTTGTCCTCAGAGAAGAACAACCTACTCCTCTTTTACCAGAGTGAGAATCATGAAGAAATTCATTCATATCCACAAAAGTGACAGCATAGGATGCCTTCTATAGCAAAAGGTTTCATTTCCAAAGCCTCTTCTTATGTGTTCTAATTCCCGTGTAATTTTCGCTTAAGCGAATGGCATGCAAACGAAGTGGACCTTTTCATCGTAACTATCTTATCTCTTCTTGCCATAACAATATTCCGTTATTAAAATACCATTTATGCAAATTTCATGTCATAATGTAAGAATGTTGTAAATCATATAAAACACGGAACATTATGCATGATCATGGTGGATTTCAGACTTATTAAAATCTAGCATTTCCTTCAGCAAGTTAGTGAAGTCTCTAAATATAATCCGGTCTAGAATGTCCTAATCTATACAGGAAAAGGGGGCAGAGGTAACCTTCGTCAATGTCCTTTTTCCTTGCACTCTTGAGCACTATCTCCCACAATATTCAAAACGTTTTTCTCTCCCTCCTCCTGGGCAAAGAGAGAGAAGAATTATTACTTCCTTTTTCCACAAGTAGAGATGTTCTGTGAGATCTGGAGGAGAAAGGAGATACAATTTACATAAATGGTTGTAGTGGGCACAAGATGCTCATATGTTTCTTGTGTATATTTAATGTTAAACCATCTGAAGAGAAGCAAGATCTTCTCATCAGGAGCTTTTGAGATAAGAGAGGAGGAAGTGTTCATAGAGAACTAAATATACTTGCTCCCATTTGGTACATCTTGACTTCATAAAGAGGCACTGGATCCACTTTCAAGAAAACTTAAAGCAGGAGGCTTTGCAAATCAAAAAATTGTTAATGTTGGGTGGATATAAGAAATGGTTGTATTTTGCTTTATAGAACCTTTCTGTGAGATTATCAAACATGACCATTGCCATAAGCCAGAAACTCTTTCTGTTGTTCTCCATAATACCATTGAAATGTGTTGATATTATTGGATCTCAAAAATCATCTACATTATTGGCTGTGTTTTTTTTTAATTAATAAAAGAATGTTTATTGATAGCCCCAAATTAAAAGATCTGGAAATGCACTTATTCTTTTATATCTTCTTTACAATCAAAAATCATTTCAATGACACCTTTAACTATCTTATTCCAAATTAATTTTAAGATTAAGGGCAACAAAAACCAATTTCATTAACATAAATAGTTAATAATCTGGTTATTGGAATATTTAAAATTGCCCATACAATAGATTAAATATGAATTCCCAAATAATTGGGAATGGCTATTTGGGCCAGTCTAAAAACTAATTAGGTTCCAACATATCCCTGAACTTCATTTGTGTATTCCCTCATCTTGATTATGCCAAAATAAAAGTATAATCTCAATTTTTGAAAACTTCTGATCCAGGAAATCATGAGGGAAAGAGTAACTGGAATCATATGATCTGATATTCATATTTTTTTTAAAATAATAACATTGGTAGAAAAAAAAAGGTGATTGTCTAATTGTTCATAACCTTTGGCTTAACTTCAGGCCATTAACGCGGATAACTTTACACAAACTTTGATTTGGTCTGGCATGATCACTAAAAGAGTAATCAATTTAATTTGGAACATCCTATTCAAAGGCCCAGGTTGTGAGACGATCTTCCAGCTCTTTTCGAGAGCCACCTGCGAATGTGTGCATTACATTTGCCAAAGAATTTCTGTGTTGGATCCTGGTTGTTTTGAATTCCATTTAAAGATTGCATTGTAAAGCAGAGTTATAGTTACAATTAGGAATTGAAATGGGGATTTATGTGATGATATTATATTAAAAAAAAACTTGGCATTATTCATATAGATTCCATTGGAGTGGACTATGCAGGAAGCACAAAAAAAAAATCTTATCAATTATTTAATATTTTATTATTTGGGGGGAACGGAATTACTGCTTTGTAGAAAGATGATGTGTGTAATGTGAAGACAATTCCTCTTGTATATAAGCCCATTCTACATCTTTATCATGCTAGTGGTTGAAACAGGCTCATCTCATCATGTAAATAAGGAATGCATTGTCTGTACTGCTTGAATCTCATTGTGCTCTCTGATAACAAAACCCAGTGTTCAATAAAGCACAGCACAAATTCAGAATCTGTGGGGACAACCCAACCTGTTAAGACCTTTTGCCCCAAAACATCCAACCTCTCCCAAAAGGTATTTGCCACTTTTATCTTGTTAAGATAATATTAATCATGCAGGGAATGAAAAACTAGAAAAAAAATTGAACAGAAAAAAACCGTTCTATGCAAAAGGAAAAGATGAAAATGTTGATATCTTTTACCTCTGCCCGTACATGCGGATTCTTCTGCTTTCGCTGCTATAATGCTTCTTTCTTTGTTCGTTGTTTTTCATTGCTTTTGCTCCCCAAATCTGCAGGCTGTGGTTCAGTGATGGATTTTTTTTTCCTTTGACTTTCTTTGGGCACACACACACACACCCCTTTTTTTTTCTTTTCCTCCAGTTGTACAATGGGCCAGGGAATTAAAACATACACGAATCCAAGAAATATGCAGAAACTTGCAGAATATCCTAATTCTTTCTTGTTAATATTGGCTACCTATTTCAATACCTTTGCCGAAAAATCCTGATAAAGTTTTGTTGCTATTACTAATCCCACACTCTGTTGTCCTTCACTCGATTACTAGTCACTTTATTTGTTCCATTCTTCCAGCAGCTTCCTTTATGTTTCCTTCTAAAAAATAATTCGTTGCTAAAGTTCTGTAATTCATCTAAACAAGCAAAAGGCTATATTTATTTTTTCAGAGGAAAAAAAAGCCCCAAACTCATACCAATAGTATGGTTCAGAAAGAACAGGAATTGTTTCCTTAATCATGTCTCTTTTAGCCGGTATATCTTTAAGGCTTGGTAACAAAAAGAAAATAAAACATATATAGCAAAAAACATTTTTATGACAAAATCCATTGTGAACTGTAAAATTCTTTAAAAGTAACGTATTTAATAATCCTGAGCCTTAGGTTGAAGCAGTACTGTTGCATGTTTTCTTACCCATGCTTACAGTAGTAAAAATCAAAATGCACAGGAAAGATTCTGAATGAATCACAAACTTATATGAAAATATTAAACAGCCAAAAAATTAACAAGAAGTATTTTCTGGAGTATTCCTTTTAAAAACATATTATTTTTTTTCTCTATTGAACAGTCTAATATAGCAATACCACCCTAACATCCCTTTCTCCAAATTCTGAGAACTGGAGGAGAAAAATGTGAATTACATAGCAGATTAGAAGCAACCTACATTGAAATTTCCAAAAAAGTTTCCATAAACTTCAGAGAATGATGAAGCTTATAAAAAACTTGATTTTGTCCACTTCTATCATAAAAAAAAGAAATATAGCTTGTTTTTCCCTTTGTTTATTTTTCTTTTGTTTGATTTTTAACACATTCACCTAAAAATGTTTGGGATAAGAAATTGTTAGATAGAATGACACTTTTAATCTGTTATATCCCAAATCTTGGTCACTAACAAATTAATATCAAGGATTCAATGAAAATTCTGCCCCAGGTACAATTGCATATTTAAAAAAAACTAGCTCATCTGACCTTTGCCAAAAAAATTGTAAGTATAATTCAAATGGCATACATGGTGGGGTATGGCTAGGTTTGTTTATGTTTTCAAGTCAGTATTGACTTTTGTCCTTAGCAAGAATTTCAGAAGTAGGTTGCCCTTGCCTTCTTCTTCTTGGGGTTGAGCAGGAGGGACTGATCGAAAGTCACCCATCTAGCTTTATGCCCAAACTTACAACCTGTGATGTTTTAGATATTTTAATGGGCTGAAGGCATCTGAGAAGATGCTTTGTGTGTGTTGCAGGAGAACATTTCAAGCAAGAGCAAAAATACAGTAAGTCATTATCTGTCCAAAGTTAGGAAATGCAAGGAAGAGAAAACACAGGATTAAGGATAAGAAATTGTAAAATGGCAATTTCTTGGACAGAGTTAATCTGACAAAGTTTAAGATTAGGACAATGTGTAAATACTGGAATTTTGGTAAGTCTGATTTGGTTTTTAATGAATATATAGTTTTCACCCAAGGTATTTATGCCAGCAGGAGTATCCTCATGATATTTTCTGCATTACAGGCCTAAAGGTTGAGAAATTTTCTACAATTTTCTAGTAACTTTTATATTTGAGCTGATTGATTGCTCAGTCCTAATCCAGCAGTTTTCCATGCTTACTATTAGCTACAATTAAAATTTATTTAACTTTATATTTCTTGCTCATTAGTAAATATATGTGAAATTTAGGACTAGTTATTTGAAAGGAGTTGTCTCTTCTCTCCACTCAAGAAAGTAGAACTCTTGAAACATTTAGCATTTCAGAAGGAAGGTTTTATTGAAAGGAAAGCGATAGCAAGACAAAGAAAGCAGATCTGAGGATTCCCACGCAATTCTGTTAGATTAAAACAGAGACCTCTCCCCTCAGTCCAATATTGAATAATCCAATCCACAGGTGCGAAGATGTTTTGAGAAACACAGGCTAAGAAGGTGATAGTTCCCAGGCATCGCTTGCTGGAGGCTCCGGAGCTGAGACAAAACAGATGGCTCTCTCCCCTTATATTCCCATGAAGGTAAATCAAAGAACAGGATAGATAGGCACCATGAAAAAGGCTATAAAGTAAAGATAGCAAGAGGCCCCCAATCCCATCTGCACCAGTAAACAGAGGCATCGCCCACATGGAAAACTCCCCCCAATGCCCCATCAGAACAACTGATGGTCACCTCTGAACAAACCCCAGAAGCTTGAAGGATCCCTAGGATATACCAAGACCTTGCTGAAGTGTTCAGTGAGACTGAGTGTGATGCTCTACACCCTCCCCCACACCATGCAATGGATTGTGCCATCGAAATCATCCCCAAGGCCAAACTTGCCAAACCCAAACTGTATGCCATGGCACTCTGGGAGATGAAAGAAATGTGTGAATACATAGACAAAAACCTAGCAAGGGGGTTCATCGAGCTGGCAAAGCTGTAAGTCGTGGCCCCAGTCCTATTCAAAGAAAAAAAAAAGACAGAACTATGAGATTATGCATTGACGTTCATGTGATAAACGGCATGTGTGTGCACAATTTATACCCTTTCCTCCCCATGAAGGACATGTTGTTCCACTTAGCCAAAGGAAAGGTCTTCACTAAACTAGATCTCAGAGAAGCTTATTACCGGGTCTGAATCAGAGAGGGAGATGAATGGAAAACCACCTTCAACTGCCATCTAGGAAGCTTCCAATTCAAAGTCATGACTTTTGGGCTGCAAGGGCCCCCAGCAGTGTTTATGCAACTGATAAATGAAGTGCTGCCTGAGCACCTCTACAAGGCCCTCATCTAGCTGAACGACATTCTCAGTTTTACCAAGACCATGGAGGACCACATGCCCCCAGTCCGTCAGTACTTAAAAAGCTTTTGGCAGTAAACCTATATGTCAAACTGTCAAAATGCAAATTTCACTGCTCAGAGCTAGACTACCTAGGCCACCGAGTGTCAAACAAGGGGATAGAGATGGACCCAGCCAAACTTCAGTTAATCCTAGAGTGCCAGCCCCCTCACACCCAAGCTTCCTGGGATTTGCAAACTTCTACAGGCAGTTCATCCCCTCCTTTGCAAAAATTGCCAAACCTATGACAGACCTCTTAAAAACAGGAAGCCCAGGGGTGAAGTCCTGCCCTGGGCAATCCCTCCAGTGGGATCTCATTTGTCAAGAGACATTTTAAACACTAAAACAGCTATTTGCAAGAGAACCAGTACTGAAACATTCCAATCCCAAACAACCTTTCATCATCCAAGCTGATGCAAGTGACATGGCAGTGGGAACCATCTTATTCCAAAGAAATGGCCAGGGGAACCTACAGTCCTGTGCCTATACATCCCGTAAACTCACTGACACAGAGAGATGGTGGGCAATGTGGGAAAAGGGGGCTTTTGCAGTAAGATGGGCCCTACTAATCTGGCACCACCTTCTGGAAGGGGGGAGAAACTGTCTGAAGTCTGGACTGACCATAAGAATCTGGAGGCCCTTAGGACCTCATGGAAACTATCACCCAAACACATCAGTTGGGCTCAATACTTCAACCAATTCAACTTCATGCTAAAACACATCCCGGGGGGAGGAATTTCCTAGCTGACGCTCTCTCCCGCATGCTCCAATAGAAATGCGAGCAGGAGGAGGCAGTAGACACTATCATTCCACTTCCCCAAATCACAGCCCAAGTGACCACCTGCCAACCATGCCACAAACAGCTAGACCAACCCACAAGCGATCTATGGCAAAGTTTAAAGCTGAACTGGAAACAGAGCCCTGGTTCCGTGACAACCAGCTCTTCCTGACTAAAAGGGAGGACCTAGATTGGAAGGGGGGAAACGCTACATCCCTGAATCCCTACGCACCTCAATCCTCCACAGAAGCCATGAAGTCAAATTGGTGGGCCACTTTAGGTTCCTAAAAACTTACACCTGGTGAGAAAACAATTCTGATGGCCTGGCATGAAGAAAGACGTAGACAGTTATGTAAAAAGCTGCACCATTATCACCACCATGAAAAGAAAACCCAGAAGACCCCCCTCCCAGACTATTCCAACAGGTGGCAGAGCTAACAACATGGGAGAAGATTGCAATGGAGTTTATAACTGCCAAAGAACAGGGGGAATACAGTGATCGGGACTGTGATTGACTTATTCCAAGTAGGCACACTTCATACCCTGCAACAGACTACCCTCAGCCCACCAACTAGCCAAACTCTTCCTGAAGCACATCTACTGCCTGCATAGACTACTGCACAGAATCATCTTGGACAGAGGAGTTCAATTTACAGCTAAATTCTGGAGGGACTTTTTGCGGTCCATTGGATCATCCCAGGGCCTTAGCTCAGCATCCCATCTGAGCATCAATGGTTAGGCAAAGAGATTGAATGCCATGGTAAAAACAGTACCTGAGATGCTATGTGAACTACCAGCAGTCCAATTGGGCTGACCTTCTGTCATTCGCAGAGGTTGCTTACAATAATGCCGTTCACAGTAGCACAGGGTTAACCCCTTTCAAGGTAGTAAGTGGTATGGACTTTGTCCCAATGCCAGAATACCCAAGGGAACCCCCATCCTCAGTCAGTTTGATTGACTGGATGTCGATACTGAAAGTAGCATGGGAAAATGTCAAGAAAGTGCTAGCTAAGGCAGCATAGACCTATAAGCAACAGGCACTCAAATACCGAGCCCCACAACAGCTATTCCAAGTGGGGGGAAAGGTCTACCTATCCACAAAATACTTAAAGCTAAAGCTTCCGATTTAAGTTCATCGGGCCATTCCCCATAGTAAAGATCATTGTCACAGTGCAACTGGGGCTGCCCCAACTACTGGAGAGAATACACCCAGTGTTCCATAGCAGCCTTTAAAGCCTGTGGTCGGGTCAACCCTGAGACCACCACCTTGTGAGCCCTGGGATCCAGCGGTCATAGGGGGCCAAACCCATTTTGAGATACAATGCATCCTCAACTCTAGGTGGCACAGGGGCAACTCCAATACCTAATCAAGTGGAGGGGCTACCTTCTATCAGAGGCATCGTGGGTAAAGAGCAGAAACATCCAAGTCAACCACCTCATAGCTAAATTTCATGAAAAGAACCCAACCAAACCTGGGGAGGGGATCTCATCCCTAAATGATACACCTGTTTTCAAATTGTTTTTGCTTTGCATAGGTCGCCTTCAGAAAGTAAGGGAGGCCGAATGTCAATTAATGAAGTTTCCCTGACATGCTCCTGAGTTGCCATAGGCGGGGGGGGGATGGGAAATCATGCCTCGCAGCTGCACCAAGGAATTTACTCCTCAGTCATAACATGATGCAGTTGGCATAGCAAGTCAAGGCCATCTCCAATGGATACCAGCAATGCCTGGAGGGAGTGACTTCCACAACCTGCAAAATTACTTCGTTAGGTAATGTGACAGGTGACACACTTTGGGGAGATGGGGAAACAGGGTCAGAGGCAAGGTGCGAAGGGGGTGAAGTCAGAGATGGCTTCACCTAGATAATGCTGATATGGTGCTCCTAATAAAAAGACTGGATTTTTATTGCCAGATGGCTTGAAACTCTTAATTGTGTTAGGACACTGGTTGGAACCCTGACAATGATCCTTTGGGGGGCACCATGCAGCTGATATATGTGATGTAGGAACATCTTGGTAAGGACTTTGGCAATGGGGATCTTTTGGCAGGGAATAAAATGGACCTGCTTGGAAAACAGGTCTGTTATGACCCAGATAACAGTGTTCTCCACACTTTCTGGCAGTTCTACAATAAAATCCAGAGAAGTCTCTCTCCGTGGTGCTGATGGCTCTGCTACATTGACAGGGCAGCTTGCCACATAGCTTTCTATATCTTTCTTTAGGGATGGCCACCAGAACTGCCTCTGGCTTTTCACAAAGCCTAAGTGGCCAGCCAACTTTGAATCATGGCAGATTTTCATGAGGGGAAATCTCTGGCTGGTTGGGGCATTAATTTTCCCTCCAATCCAAGCCAGTCCATCTTTGAATAAAGAAGGTATTCTTATGAGCCTGGAATCAGTTTTCTGTGAGGAGGATTTCTTTGAACGCTTATGTGGTGGCGTTATTTTGCTTGTGCCCTGGTCATAACTTTGGCTGCTAGCTGGGAATCTGAGAGCAGACCTCAGACATGTTATTGTTATATTGGGACATCCTGGATAGAGCATCTGCTAAAAAGTCTTTCCCCCAGGAAAGTATAAAATAGGTATAAAATGCTCGAAATAGTGGATTTGCTTTGGGGATAACTGGCTGAAAAGGTGACAAGAAGTTGTTCTCGGGAATCTCTTGCTGGAGGTTCTGGAGCTGAGACAAAACAGATAGCCCTCTCCCCTTACATTCCCATGAAGGTACAGGATAGAAAGGCACCATGAGAAAGGTTATAACCTAAAGAATGCACCCAGCCTCCCTCCGTATCAAAATGGCAGCATCCTGATAGGGATTTATGCAGTGGTAGGATTCAAATAATTTAACAATTGGTCTTCTGCCCTAATGACTGGGTGGGCATGTGACTGGGTGGGTGTGGCCAACTTGATTGGTCTCACTCTTAGGAAATTTCTCCTTAGTCCAACTCACAATAAAATAGCACTGTTGCAATATTTAGAATAGAATAGAATGAAAGATTTGGAACGGACCTTGGACGTCTTTTAGTCCAACCCCTGCATAGACAGGAAACCCTACCACTTCAGACAAATGGTTATCCAATCTCCACATCAAAATTCTCCCTTCATCTTTGAAAATTTGTTCAGCATTTATCGTTTCTTTGACATATAATATCATCCCTATTTTTTTTGTTGCAATAGCAAGTAAAATAGTTTTCCACAATTTAGAGTCCTCCAATAGTTTATAATGGTGTTTTTATATCTACTTCTTGGAGTGATATTATGTCCAATTTTAATATTTGTAGTTTTGAAAGTATTTTTTCCTTTTCATAGGGGATTTCAGATCCATTTATATTAACTGATAGCATCTTTGTTTCTTCTTGCATTGCTTTACTTATATATAGGTCTTATACTCCTGGTTGCTCTTATTTCTCTGGTTTCTTTAACTCTTGCTCCTTCTTGCTCTGCTCATTCTTTTTCTCCATTTCATTCTCCTCTTGTAAATATTTTTCTTCCATCATTGTTATTTCTTGACCTTTATGCACTGTTTCTCTTCTCATTTCCTATTCCTCTTCTGTGTTGAAGTGGCAATCATAGGATTCCATTGCTTTATCCAATGAGTTTAGTCTGTATCTTTTTTTCTGCCAAATAACTAATATTCCTTCAGTATCAACCATCTAAAGTTTATATTGTATTTAATCAACACTGTAGTCAAAAAGTGATATTGCTTTCGAAGGTCCCTTACTCTCCTAGGAATCTGTTTCAAGATTACCAATTGTTTCCCCTTGTATTGCAATGGTTCATCTCTTGTATCTCATCTCATCGATTTTTTTCCACAAATTTTGCATGCACTTCTCTTGGAAGCTTATGTCTTTTTGCATAGTTTGTATGTATTCTAAAGGTTTCATCAATTTCTACTTCCATTTCATGCTTATCTATTCCTAGCACCTTCGCCAGCAACTCTTTCATCATCTCTGGCAGGTCCTCCCCCATTTCCTGTTCTATATTCTGAAAGCTCAGGTAATGAACAGCCTTTTCTGTTTCCAACATTATCACAGTGTTTTCTAGCTCTTTATTTGCTTGTGTTAATTTGTAATTTATGTTAGGATATGTGCAGAGTAACCCTAGTATAAAAAGGATATGCACATGGAAAACGGTTTATGAGAACAGTTATGAAGAAATATACAGCCACACAGAGTTGAACAAGTTGTATTAATGCTTATTTGAGAAATAGCACAGTCCAATAAACAGTCCATGTCATACACATTTTTAACAGTCCAGAAATATCCAGTTATAAAGTCTTCTTACTGGTTCCATGTCTTTTATGTTACTCTGTCTTCTATCAATTAATATTTATAATCAACAAGGCCCACTTTGTCGCCAGTCCTTGATAGTCCAACATTCAAGAAAAAAAGGGGGGGAAAGGGGAAGAAAAATATATATCAAACTAAACCCAAAGATTTCTTCTCACATCTACAAAATAAGTATTTGTCTTTTCACTTTTTCCATCCATCAGCCAGAAATATTTATAATCCACAGAAATTCAAAAACAATTCTTCCCTGTAGCTGTCACATATCTGGCTTTTCCAAAAGTAGTTTCCAAAACAAAGCTTAGTCTTTAATCTATTTCCTAGCACTAGAGTAGCAGTTTTCAAAATAAAATATTATCAGTCTCTTGTTAAATCTAACCAGTTCAAAGTATTTCTTCTTGTATATACCAACTTTAACTGGCAGATGGCACTCTTGCTTTCTTTTTCCTTTCTACTATAGTTAGGAGTCCAGAAAAGGGAGGGAGTAAAAAAAAAAAAAAAACCACTTTCACAAGAGGTTTGGAAAAAAAATACCTCAGTAAAGATACATCATGTCTATATCTTAAATTGGGTTTGTCTTATTAAAGTACTCAGTCCAGTCTTTCTGTTTCCAATTGAAAATAGTTATTCCATTACTTCACTTTCATTTCCAGTGGGTGTGTAATCCACTCAACACTTTCACTTGCCACTTTCTGGAGCGGGAAAGAAGTAACAATTCCCTCCCTTCAGCTGATGCTGAGTGGAAGGGGCCACAATGTTAGCGCAGACAAATTAGTAAGAAAGTTTCATGCAAAATAACCTGAACGACCGAGGAGATTGTTGAAGACTAAGACTACCTAGGTAACAGTGTTAATCTATGTTTAATATTTCCCAGGTGTCCCTTTCCTACAGGGGGTCAGCATGTCAAGTTTGAACCGCTTTACTTCTTTCAAACTTATCACTATTCAACTTGCTAATGAACTGGGGAGAGGGAAAGAGGGAAGTGAGTGCTGAGAATTTGTGAGAGCTGGAAACCATCAAAGTCATGACTGCAGATACTTGGGAAGGAGGTGGACTGTTCCCATAACAAAAAGATGTCTCATAATTTAGGGGTCGCCAACCTTTTGGACCTCAGGGACCACCAAACTCATAATTTTAAATCCCACAGACCACTAATATGAATTTTGATTGACGGTGGCTTCCTGACATTGGTGGGAAAGTCGGTCCCATATTCCAGAGCTGCAGTAGTCACAGGACTGGCCCTTTGGTCATCCTGAAGCAGCTGCTCCTCCACCCAGGTGCACCAGCCTGCCATGGACTGGAGGAGCTGCTGCGAGATGAGCCAGTCTTGTGACTACTGCAGCTCTGGAATATGGGACTGACTTTCCCACCAATGTCATCAAGCCACCCTGGGGCAGATTTCCCTCTCCCACCATTGGTCTTTACTTTCCAGTTCCAGCTCATGTGGTTCTACTCAAGGCAAAGTTGCGCTCGGCTGAAGGGTGGGGGCCAGTAGGTGGGTGGGCCATGTGGGCAGCACAGCCTTGTGTTCCTGTACAGCCTGCTTAATTGCTTTGGGGGGAGTGTATCGGGGATGACATTTCTCTGTGGATCACCAAAATTTTCTTGCAGACCAACAGTGGTCCCTGGCCCACCAGTTGGCGACAACTGTCATAATTGGACAATGTGATCACCCAGGGATGGAGAGAAAGAGAAGCTATTGTTTAAGTAGGCAGGCATTTGTGCAGGAAAACCAAAGCTGGTTTTGACACTTCAGTACCAAAATGGTGTATCCAATAAAGGATTACTTTGGGGAATTCAAAGTTCCCAAGCGTGTTTACAGTACTTCTTTTAGGTGCACTAGCTAGCCAGTTGACAGTCTTAATGTTTGTCATATATAAATATACTGTATATCCAAATAAGAAGTGATCATCTTTCTTCAGCCTTGATCAGACCCCATTTAGAATATTGTCCATTTCTGGGCACTGCATTCCAATTCCCAGATTTGTGATAAAGAGTTTAAAAAATAATTAAATAATCAAACAAAAAGGACACAGAGGTGGTATTCAGCAGGTTCTGACCAGTTCTGGAAAACCGGTAGCAGAAATTTTGAATAGTTCAGAGAACCAGCAAATCCCACCTCTGACTGGAGATTTTACAGTATCCTTTCCCTACCACGCCCACTAAGCCATGCCCAAAGAACTGGTAGCAATAAAATTTGAATCCCACCACTGAAAGGACAGTGAAAAATTGGAACAAATATAGAGAAGAGTTGGGAAAATGGTGAAGGGGTCTTGAAACCAAGTCTTCTTGTAACAAAAGTATAACAAATAACGGAGTTGGAAGGGACCATGGAGGTCTTCTAGTCCAATCCCCTGCTCAAGCAGGAGACCATATTCCACTCCTGACAAGTGGCTGCCCAGTCTCTTTTTAAAAGCCTCCAGTGATAAAGCACCCACAACTTCTGAAGGCAAGCTGTTAATTGTTCTCATTGTTAGGAGGTTCCTTAGTTCTAGGTTGCTTCTTTTTTTATTAGTTTCTTGTCTTGCTTTCGGGTGCTTGGGAAAATAGATTGACCCCTTTTTCTTTATGGCAGCCCCTCAAATATTGAAGCACTGCTATCATGTCTCCCCTAGTCCTTTTTTTCCACTACACTAGCCATATCCAATTCTTACAACCGTTCTTCATATTTTTTAGCCTCCAACTCCCTAACCATCTCGGTTGTTCTCTGCAATGTTTCCAGAGTCTCAACATCTTGTTTTTTATAATACGGTTATCAAAACTGGATGCAGCATTCCAGGTGTAGCCTTACTAAGGCTTTATAAAGCAGTAAGTGAAATAGCAAGAGGTCCACATCACTGTCTCATTATGGACTGAGATTTTCAGATTTAAACAGAAGCTGAAGGCTGAAGGCTAAAGACTGAGGCCAAGACTCAGCTGCAAGACTGCCCACCGACTCCATAAATTGCAAATCCAGACAAGAGGTAACTTCCCTCCAAAGACAAAACAGAAATTCTGGGACCTGGATGGACCCTGATGGGAAACTGAGAATGAGTGTTTCCTGTTTTAGTGGGCAGCTTCTGCCCCCTCCTGCCCTGTGCTTAGAAATTGAGAGAAGGATGTCTAGTAGAAAGAAAAGATGGGGGATTCTTTCTGGTGCAGGATTTTCTACTTCTCCCATCTCACTGCTCACAAAGACTACTTTATCCACTAACTCAAGAATTAAAGAATGCACATTAACATAACTGTGAGGAAGGCCACAATGAGTTTCTAGGTATCTTGCTTCCCTTGTGGGTTCATCCCACATGAGTTGCAAGGTCTGTATCCATCAGTGATGATGAAACCAGGAATCAGGGAATTTAGAGAAACAGCTCCAAAGAAATCATTTTGATCATTTGGCCTTATGGGAATTAACTTTTGGTAAGTTGTCTTGCCTTGCCTTCTTTTTTATGCCTCCTTGTCCTTTTCTATATTTGTTATCTTCTTCAATGTGATCAATTCTCAGGAAAATAATTGGTTATGGTACTTTATTTTTTTTCTTCAAGCTATTTTTTTACTACAGGGTTTTGAAGATGTATCTTTTAGGGAAGCTTTAAACTGGATTCCTGCACTGTACAGAGAATAGATATGATGGTAGCAGTGGCCCTTCGTAATTCTATTATTTGAACTGACCATAGTCTAGCTACTGGATTCTAGAAAACACCGGCCAGAGGTAGAAACAAATTGAGAGGCCTTTTAGGGAGACAGGTACTGGGCAAATACGCTTGTATCCAATTTCCCAAAGTCATGATTTAAATGCCATGATTTTTCCTCATTCAGATATAGTATGGAAAACATAACACCCTCCCTTTGGCTGGTAGGTGGCATTGTTAAATGCTTAAGTTCTGAGCTTTTCCCCGCACCCCCACTCATCCATTACCAAGAAGGCTGACATCATGCATATTGTAGCCAGGAGGAACAGGAAAGATGTTAAGGAATCCGCTACACTTCTCTGTCATTCACCTCCTTGCCTCAGTGTGTCTTCTGGGTAGTTTACTGCTGCCACCCCCTAATTTTGGAGAGAGGCACTCTGACTGGTTGCTTCCCCTTAACATCAGCATATGTAGGAAATAGGGAAGCTCACAGATAGTGAAATAAGATCAGTAATGATGATACTGAAGGTAATCAAATTAATTACAATAGATCAGGGGTGGGCAAACTACGGCCCACAGGCCACATCTGGCCCGTTGGTCATTTTAATATGGCCCGCCTCTGAAAAAAAAAATTCCCCTCTGAAAAAAAAATTGGGGCTGGCCAAAAGAGACCCCGCGCCGCGCGCCATAAAATCGCACACACAACACGAAGCTGGGCAGCCGCTTCCCTGGTGGCGGGGCCGAGGTCACCGCCCAGGGAACGCCCACTGCTTTCCCTCTGCCCGGGCTCCGCTCAGGTGTCCGGCTGGGGCTGTCAGGAGTTGCTACCGCGGGCACAGCTCCGCGCGGCTCCAGTCCCGCGTTGCCTTGGGAAAGGAAAGGCAAAACCAGGAGCCGCTAAGCCTGATCCTCCGGTGCCGCTGCTGCCATTGCAAAGCACCACTGTGGCTCTTCCTTTTTGCCTTTCCCTTCCCGAGGCAACGTAGGACTGGAGACGTGCGGAGCTGCGCTGGCGATAGCAACTCCTGACTCAGGGGGCCTCCGAGGGGAGGGGAAGGAGGAGAAGAAGGGTGGGGAAGGGTGGGGGGCAATTCCCAAAAAATCTTGTGCTGACCCAGCCCGTCTGTCAAATTTTAAAAGTCAATGTGGCCCCCGAGCCAAAAAGTTTGCCCACCCCTGCAATAGATGATGGTGATGATAATGCCTCTGCATAATATTACTTCTTGGTCTGTGCTTCTGTATAGCTTCAGATTTATGGGCAGAGAAAAATACCTACCCCCTCCCTTTTCCCCTCCGGAGTAGCAAATAAAAGAAGAAAGTATACAATATACATATGATCACTCATTTAGCAACTGTTCAAAGTTATAGCAGTACTGAAAAAATGATTTCCAACTGCTCCTTGCACTTACAAGTGTTGCAGTTGCAATGACCTGAAGTTGTGTAATTACCATTTGCAACCTTCCCAAACAGCTTCTGAAAAGAAAAGTCAATGAGGAAGCTGGATTTGCTTAATGATCATGTGATTTACTTAACAAAGGTTGTAAAATTGGGCATGCCTCACTTAACTATCATCTCATTTAGCGATTGATGTTCTGGTCTCAGTTGTGGTCCTAAGTCAAAGACTGTACTTCAAAAAATATTTTATTAAAATAGCAAAAAGGAAAAAAAAAGTAAACTTTCAAGTTTTTGTATTCTAATGGCAAAAACAATTACAAGGGAATGAAATAAGGATTAAAATGTGTTGGAATATATATTGTTCCAAGAACAGAAGGTGGAAGAACTGAGGTGAGACGGCTTTAAATGGTTGCTAACGGTTTATTAACAAATAATGCTAATCAGTGACAGCTCAAGCTTGCTGTGTAGCAACAGCTAATATCCTATCTGATAGCTCCTTCTATACTCGGCTGTCAGGCAAGCAGTCAATCAGGTTGCAGATGGGCGCCCTCTAGATGAACGGACCAGAGTTGAAACTTCAGACATAACACTCCTGCCAATCTCGATGGCACATGGGTAATCTTGTAAGTACATAGGGTGGTGCCTGGTCTGCCCTGACCTTCATAGATTCACTTCTGCAGCAGGAGCAAGAGGATCAGTTGTCGTAGCTTCTGGAACGACTGGAGATTGCATCATTGACTTATCCGGAGATGACTCCACAGGAGACAGGCCCGGTTCCCCAGGTAGGATCGCCTCTTGGTTCACTGCGAATGTTCACTTTCTGTCGATGGGGTTGAGTTAGTGTCCCATGTTAGTGGCTGTGGCAATGCCTTGGCTCCTGCCCAGTCTAACAGTTGGTGTATCCTAGTCCTCTCCCACCCCCTTAGCTAATCGAGGTAATGCCTGCACACTCTACCATCCTCCAGTTCTGGCCTATAAGAGCAGGGCCCTGTTACTTTAATTATTGTAGCAGGCAAATACAGAGTAGCCTGTGTAGTTCCTTGCATAGACCTGGTCCCCTTCATTAAAAGACCAGATTCTATTGAATGAGTCCAAGGGTTTTTCAGGGGAGTAGACCTTAACAGGATGTAGCCTGTTAAGGTCGGTCCTCAATCTTTGGCCTATTAAGAGCTCAGCTGGACTGCAATTAGTCAAGGGGCATAGCATAGCGTATTGCACTAACAGATATTGTGCTATCTTTGCTGGCCAATCCCCAGGGACCATTCTGGCTAGTGCCTCCTTCGAAGAGCGCATCATCCACTCTGTCAACCCATTGCTGGTGGAGTGAATGGGGCAATCAGGGCATAGCATATCCCATGCCCTGCTAAGAATACTTCAAAAGTTTTTGAAAATAGTGATGGGCCATTATCCAATACCACTAGATCAGGAAGCCCATGGGTGGCAAATAAATTCTGCAGGACCCTAATTACAGCCTCGGACATGGTAGATTCCATCAATATTATTTCAAGGCACTTTGAATATGCATCAGTGACTACCAAGAAGGTTTGTCCTTGGAATGGCCCTGCAAAATCTATATGTACATGAGACCAGGGTACCTTAGGGGTTTCCCACTCCCTAGCCAGTGCCAGGGGTGGAGCCAGCCTTGATTCTTGGCACTGGTTGCACCCTGAAACCCATTTGGTTATGGCTTGGTCCATCCCAAGCCACCGTACATAACTATGGCCTAACGCTTTCAACCTAATGATACATGGGTACCCTTTATGAAGGGCTTCTACGACTAATTGTTGAAATAGAGATGGAACAACCATCCTGCTACCCCATAGTAAGCAGCCCTTCTGGGTGGATAGCTCATGCTGCTGTGTTTTAAATGGTCAGAATTTTGAGTCCACTGGCCCATGCGGCCACCCCTTCCTCACCCAGTCCAGTACTTGGGCTGTTACCATATCCCTTGTAGAATGTTTGGCTATATCAGTAGCCAATATAGGGAACTGCAGGTCTTCTATCAGGAGGACCAAGTCTGCTGGAGCAGAATCTTTGACGTTGGTCAGCAGAGAGCAGCGGCTCATGGCCAAGGTATTTGCCAGGGTGGTGTGACAGTGAGTAATTATAGGCCACCAAGAACACTAACCATTGTGACTTCTGGTTTGAGCTTCTTCGGTGATAGACCGAAATCCGTGAGCATGCGTGGGTTTGATCCATGCTCGTCACTGGAGCACCTGAGCCAGCTGGTTTCAGGTCTAAGCCACCCCGTAGAGGTGGTGAAGAGGGTGGAGATGACCAGCAGGGTTGAGGAGAGCTGCATCTCTCTTCCCCCAGCTGGCCATCTCTCCCTTTCCCAAAGGTGGTCAGAAATGGCCACCTCAAAGAAGAACTCGACCAGAAAAGAATGTGCAGGAGGAAGATAAGAAGAGAAAGTTTTGGCTGACCGGGTTGAACTGAAAAAGCAACAACATAAGGTATCCTGGAATTTGAACTATAAAAAATAACATTGCTCCCAAAGAAGATTTTGAGGCGGTGAATGAGAGAGGGAAGGGAAAGGATTTGGGGGTTTTTTCTTTCCTTCTCCATATTAAGAGATTTAAGTAAGAAACTGACAAAAATCCACTTTGACATTAACAGGCATTTAAACTGAAAATAAAATGTCAAAGGGATAATAAAGACTTCTGGATTTTCAAAAGCTTTTAAAAGAAGGAAAGGAGAGTAAAGGGAAAAAACAAAAGGGTGGGATCTGGAAAAATGGAGGAGACCACCTGGAAGTAATTAACAGTGAAATTTTAACAAGATTCCTAAAAAATACATTCCAACTGAAACTTTGTAAAAGATAATAGAACCCCAGGAAGAGAAAGTGACAAATGGCAGTCCAATCTTTTCTTGAAAGTCTCAACTGATGGCGCTCCCACAATTTCCGAGGGCAAGCTGTTCCATTGGTTGATTGTTCTCACTGTCAGAAAGTTTCTCCTTATTTCCAGGTTAAACCTCTCCTTGTTCGGTTTCCATCCATTATTCCTTATCTGGCCTACAGGAACTTTAGAAAATAGCTTGACCCCTTCCTCCCTGTGGCAGCCCCTCAAATATTGGAAGACCGCTATCATGTCTCCCCGGTCCTTCTCTTTACTAGACTAGCCAAGCCCAGTTCAGTCCCCTAATCATCCTGGTTGCTCTTCTCTGTACTTTTTCTAGAGTCTCAACATCTTTTTTATAATGTGGTGACCAAAACTGGATGCAGTACTCTAGGTGTGGTCTTACCAAGGCTTTATAGAGTGGTATTAGTACTTCCCTTGATCTTGACTGTATCCCTCTGTTAATGCAACTTAGGATTGCATTAGCTTTTTTTGGTGGCGGTTGCACACTGCTGGCTCATATATAGCTGGTTGTCCACTAAGACTCCAAGATCCCTCTCACAGTTACTGCTATTGAGCCTGGTTTCACACAGTCTAAATGTGTACTTTTGGTTTTTCTTACCTAAGTGTAGGACTTTACTTTTCTCTATATTGAATTTCATTTTATTAGATATGGCCCAGTGTTCTAGTCTGTCAAGATCCATCTGGATCTTGAGCCTATCTTCTTGGGTGTTAGCTATTCCTGCCAGCTTAGTATCATCTGCAAATTTAGTAAGTTCCTCTTTTATTCCCTCGTCTAAATTGTTAATGAAGATATTGAAGAGTGCTGGGCCTAAGACGGAACCTTGTGGCACCCCACTGCTTACTTCCCTCCATGTAGACTTTGACCCATTAAGGACTACTCGTTGAGTATGGTTTGCCAGCTAGTGGTGGTGCTATCTATTCCACTTTTTTCTAGCTTACTAAGAAGTAGGTTGTGGTCTACTTTATCAAATGCCTTACTGAAATCTAAATATATTATGTCCACAGTATTTTGCTGGTCTACTAATTTAGTTACTGTGTTGAAGAATGAAATAAGATTGGTTTGGCATGATCTGTTTTTAACAAACCCGTGCTGACTGCTAGTTATTACTTTACTTGTTTCTAGATGTTGGCAGATCTGTTTTTTTATTATCTTTTCCAGTATCTTCCTCAGTATTGATGTTAGGCTGATTAGTCTATAGTTTCCTGGGTCTGTTTTTTTTTTCCTTTTTTGAAAATGGGAACCACATCAGCTCTTTTCCAGTCCTCTGGTAGTTCCCCGGTGCTCCAGGATTTTTGAAAGATATGGTGCAGTGGTTCTGAGATGACCTCTGCCAGCTCCTTTAAAACTCTGGGATGTAATCCATCAGGCCCCGGTGATTTGTTTTCATCAAGATCAGACAGGTGTTCTCTTACTATTTTTTTGCTTATTTTAACTTTTATTTCTGGTCTGTCTTTTACAGTTATGTTTTTGGTGGGTTGAGCTATAGTTTCTTTTTGTGTGAAGACAGAGGCAAAGAATGAGTTAAGCAGTTATGCTTTCTCTCTGTTGCCTGTTACTTCCTTGCCATCTTCTCTCTTTAGTGGACCAACAGGTTCCTTGATTTTTTTCTTGTTATTTATATGTTGGAAGAAACTTTTTTTATTATCTTTAACTTTTGTTGCAAGTCTTTGTTTGATCTGAACCTTTGCTATCCTGACTTCGTCTTTGCAGATTCTGGCTACCTGCTGATATTCTGCCTTAGTTGTATGTCCTTCTTTCCATTTTTTGTACTTGTCCTTTTTTTCTTTCAATTTGCCAAAGAGATCTTTGTGTAGCCATGCTAGTTTCTTCTTGGATTTCTTGTTTTTCTTTCTCAATGGTATTGTGCTGGTCTGGGCTTCTATGATCATACTTTTTAGAGTTTCCCAAGATTCTTGAGTTGTTTTCCCCTTTAGGATGAAAATGAAAAAGTAGGATTGAGCCTCAACAAAGGAAAACAAAGATAAGAACAATAGCTGCAGATCGACATCAGGCATTTAAAATCAACCAGGAAGAAACTGAATTCGTTCGAGAATTTATCTTCTTTGGATCCAAAATTGTTCATGATGGCAATTCTGCTTCCGAAGTCAAATGCAGGCTAACCTTAGGCTGCACGCAATGGTTAACATGAATAAGATCTGAAAAACAGAGATATGTATATAAATACAAAAAACTGGCTAGTTAAAGCAATAGTCTTCCCTATAATGATGTATGGGTGTGAGAGTTGGACACCTAAGAATGGCTGATCGAAGAAGAGTGGATGCCTTTGAACTATGGTGCTGGCATAAATTACTACATATATCCTCCCCTTAGTCAAGTTTTTGGTGACCAATTGTTCATGACTAATTTTCCCACGTTCTTCTTCTGTTGTACTTGTGTTTTGGTCTGTGACCACAAATAAAGTATTATTATTATTATAACTTAACACTACTACATATATCATGGATAGTCAGAGTAACAAGTATTAAATTGTATAAAACCAGACACATCACTAGAAGCTAAAATCATCTTACTATATCTGATTTATTTTGACCATGTTATGCATGCAAATTCATTGGAAAAGGCAATGATGCTAGGAATGGTTAGTGGACAAAGTAGGGGCAAGCAAAGAACACACTGGCTTGACAACATCAAATCTGATGCAAAGTTGAATATACAACAATTGAAAGAAACTGTGCTTGACAAAGTAGCATGGAGAGCACTTGCCTATAAACTCACCAAGAATTGGTCATGATTACAAACAATGTAACTCTGGCAATATACAGCAAATGGGTGACTTTAGAGCTATTATTAAAGAATTTAAATGCTAAGGCTTTGCAAAATTGATTTTAAAAAAGACTTGTAACAATTAGATAAATCCTCATGTGGGGGAAATCTGTTTTGTTCACATTTCAATGCAAAACAAGACTTTGAAGGTTGATTGCTAAAGTACATTATGTCTACTTTAGAGGAAATATTTGATTTGTGGATATGTAAAGTGCTTGAACTTTTAAAGTCTTTACTAGAAGTAAAAGTTGCTACTGAAATTGAACAAACTCCTTTGAACACAACCAAAATACACTTTAAAATGGACTTTAAAATTACTAGTTATAAAGAAGAAATAGAAATGAAAATAGATTTACAAGTGGAATTGTATGAATGGCAAACAAATAATGTACCCAAATAGTGATATGGACTCTCCTATTAAATTGAAATATAAGAAATTTATTGGAATTATTTCATGGACATTACAAATTGATTTGTGTAAAGATGATTAGAAGATAGTCTTCAAAAGAAGAGGCAAAGAGACTAGAAGAAAACAGGAATTAGAATTTTATCTATGGAACTTAAGGATGGTTGGGAGTAAGAAAGAAACAAAATTACAAATTGATTTATATGATTGAGATTAAATAATGAATTGATATATTTAGTGATATTTAATGGTTATTTAGATTGAACTATTTAGCTTTTGAAAGTGTTCAGTAGATTAATTATTAATATTTATCTCAAAGGTGCTTTTTCAGGAGAACAGGACTTCCTTATTTTTTCTTTGAAGACATTTAGTTTCTCCTCCAACAAGCTTCTTCAGCTCTGACAGGATAGTGGGGAATGGAAGGATTTATATTCCTTGCAGACAGCTGGTCATTTGCATCTTTTTAAAGCAGGTGTGTCAAACTAGTGTTGTCATGGTGTCAGGTGACATTGTGACTTTTTTCTCCTTCACTAAACTGGGTGTGGGTATGGCCAGAACATGACACATCCGACCTGCGGGCCATGAGTTTGTCATTCCTGTTTTAGAGGGACATTGAAACACTTGGAGATTTATCTGTGTCCTCAGGGTCACCAGAGTAGTGCTCCTGGTTCCTGTAGTCTGCAATTTTTGTCTGGAAATCCATTCCTACTCCACACCATTCAAAGGGTGTTCATCCCAAATTGTATAACTAAAAGTCATCCAGGACATAGTTGTCTCAAAAGTGGTTTTTCAGGAGGAAACTGGACTTCCTTGTTTTTTCTTTGAAGACATTTCCCTTCTCATGCAAGCTTTTTGGATAATAGAGAAATATCACAATCAGAATACTGGCCCCTACTCAAATAGATCCCATACCATTTCAGACCAGTGATTGTCCAATGCTTCTTAAAAACCTCCAGTGATGAAGCACCCATAACGTTTGAAGGCAAGCTGTTCTACTTGTTAATTGTCCTCATTGTTAGGAACTTTCTCTTTAATTCCAGGTTGCTTCTCTCTTTGATTAGTTTCCATCCATTGTTTCTTGTCCTGTCCTCTGGTGCTTTGCAAAATAAATTGATCCTCTTCTCTTTGTGGCAGCCTCTCAAAAACTGAAATACTGCTACCATGCCAGTAGTCCTTCTTTTCCCTAGGCTAGCCAGACCCAAATCCTCCAATGGCTCTTCAATATGTTTTTGTCTCCGGGCCTTTAATCATCTTAGTTGCTTTTGTATTTTTCCAAAGTTTCAACATATTTTTGTAATGTGGTGACTAAAACTAAATGCATATTCCAGGTGTGGTCCTACTAAAGGATTATAAAGTGGTACTAATACTTCATGTGATTTTGATTCTATGCCTTTATTTATACAACCAAGGATTCTATTAGCTTTTTTGGCTGCTGTCACACAGACTGCAGGATATGTCCACCCCAATCCATTTCTGCTCCTCAAGCTTTGTGTCTAAAGGAAGAAAAATCATTTGCAGCAGCATTGTATATGCTGCATTTATTTATTTATTTATTGTTATTATCTCTTGAAAGTGTAGACTGTGTATCATCATTAACCACCCTAAACAGTGACAGTCAGTGAGGCAGGTACCAGTAAACGGAGTCATTAGCAACTGAGCAAGCAAAGTATATTCAATCTGAAAGCTTTCTTTTTCAATCCATCTGTACTCATCACACAAAGTGCTGATCAGAGACATTTTACTTTCAATTACATTCATCAGGTTAATTCCAAGTTAAAGTCAACATTTTAATCAAGAGGTAGCAAACTCGGACACAAAAGAAGGCTGAGGAGAAAGAAGAGGCGAAAATTATATAGAATTAATATTCTTGTGAGAATCTCTATAAACAGCAGTAATAATTCAAGTTACACATTCCTCATCCCATGCTAAATTCACTGTCATTTTTTTTCCCAAGCATCTGATATTTGCAGTATTCAGCAATTCATTAAAGTAGTTTGCACCTAAGATATATATTTAAATCCAAGAAATTCTTGAACTCTCTGGACCAGTTTTGAAGCTCTCATCTCAGAATGAAATAGAAATTAAAAGTATTTATTTATTTATTTATTTATTATTTATTTATTTATTTATCAAACATAGCCATCCATCTACTAGAAGACACTCTGGGCAATGAAAAGAATAAAGCAGTACACTAACAAAAGACAAAATAGCTTTGAAGTTCTGATAAAACTCACATTATATACCCCATACCAACTCCATGAATATCCTGATCCCAGTGCCTGGAAAAAAAAAAGCCAGGTATTCACAGCTTTCCCAGGGCTCAACAAGATCATGGCCATCTGTATCTCCAGGAGAAAGCTGTTCCAAGGTGCCATGACAGAGAAGGCATTCCAATTTTCCAAATGGCAAGCTTCATTACACAGGGTGATTTTCCCTCAATTCTTGGTTAAAATCATTTTATGCATGTTTAAGGACTTTTAAAAAAATCTTATTCTGAAACAAACAGCAAATGGGTGATTAGAACATTGATACTAGAAAGTTACAAATGCATTCAGAGCCCAGAAAGATTTGAAATAAGATTTTGTAATTAATTACAAGAATCCTTCCTATAGGTTGTTTGAATTTTATTAAAAATATATGAAGACTTTGAAATTAAGCATAAGAAATAGAAAAACAAATAGAAGTCCTATATAAAACAGGACTTAAAGGTTGGCATTAGAGAGAAGTAGAAAGAATTAAAGATTATCATTATAGTAGAAGACCCTCTAATAGAGAATCAAGCAAAATATTTAACTTTGCATGAATTCAAGGATATTTTGGAACTATGCACTCAAAAAATCAGATTATCTGTCACTATAAAAATGAATGACAGAAGATGAGAGAGAGAGAGAGAAAGAGAGAGAGAGAGAGAAAGAGAGATAAAATAGTTATAGCTATATACATAGTTTCTGGAAATTCTTAATGGATTTTTGCTGACCAGGATTGAATGAGTTTAAATATTTGTTTATAGACAAGAAGTGAGCTATGGAAAAAAGAGATATTTTGTGGTAGCATCAGAGTAGGTATCCCAACTTGATCAGTTAGAAAATAAGAACCGGGTATACTTTACTAGGTATACTTTAACTAAAGCCAAACAGTTACAGAAGAAGCAAAGCTGGCTCTGAGGTTTTCCCATCCACAGTATATGGTTAACCTTTCCATGACTCCCTCCAAACCCCTGGTTATCAAGAAGTATCCAATTAGGGGGAGCGGAGCTGGCATCTCAGCGGTACAGCGTATGATCTTGAAGCTCCAAGATGGCCACTGATATCTCCATCGCAGGACAGTCCAACTGGACCTAAACCGTCCCTTAGAGATGGTGATTGAGGAGGGCACATCCTGTTGATCCCAGGGACATCGCAAAGTCTCTGGTTGATCCAGGAAAAGCCCTTTTTGCTGGTGGCAGAGAGGCAGCCTTTCACGCTGCTGAAGCTGGGACAGCTCCAGAACAGAAGAAGTTGGAAAGAAAGTGTGTCAGTTTGGTGAGATGAACTTTTACTTATTATTTCTTGGAGAGAACACCCTGGAAAAAATAAAGTGGACTAAAAGTGAAGAGAAAAGAATTTAAGCGGCGTGATTAATTGTCAAAGTGAAAGGTTTTTTTTTTCTTTTTTCCCTTTTTATTGCAACTTTGAATTTGGCAAAGCTGTTTAACTTTAAGCTGGACTGGTACTTTTTAATCCTTTTATTTTTGTTTTGTATTTCTTTCTCCCTTTCTTTAACAACCCTTTTGAAAATCCCTTTTTGACTAAGATTCTTCTGTTTGACTTAAGATTTATTTTTCTCCTTTAAAAGGGGGGTGGGGGGGGAAGACCTTACTTTTCTTTTAGTTCCTGGTTGTAGATTGAGGAGTGGGAAGTGAAAGTGAAGGAAAGTAAGTAGCGCTGCCGCCCAGAGGCTTGGATATGTTGTTTCTTTTTTCCTTCACTAGTTTGCGTTATCAAGGACTCTGAGCTGTGTATTGGAAAAGATAGAGATGAGCATGGCAGTTTGTTTATTCAGGTGCTCATTTGTACAGATAGTTTGGAGTCTGGAGTTGAAGTTGAAAGAAAGAAGATTGAAGTGACCTTGAAAAATTCTGAGCTGATTTATCAAAGAGCCTTAGATATTTGGCGGCAGAGGCTTGATTTATATTAGAATTGCTTTTTACCTCTTGCCTCCCTTTCTACACCCCACCACCACCACCACTAGTGGGGCTCTTTTTTTTTCTTTTTAATTGGATTTCGACTTTTTAAACCAGGAATTAGAATGTAAACTTTTTACTTTGGTTTTCTTTTTGTTTATTAAGAGGAACATATAGAATATTTTTTTCTTTTTCCTTTTTTCTTTTTGATTTTTTACATCAACCATTGCAACTAATTGGATTAAGGTATACAAGTGCCCGAAGATTTTCTTTTTTCCTTTTTTCCTTTAGAGTGGCAATTGTTTGCCTTTGGTTTTTTTTTTCTTTTTTTCCTCTTTTTTCTTCTTTTTTCTCTCTCTTTCTTTATAGATAAGCATTACAAGATGAGTAGAAAGACAACAGCCCCAGCTTCTTTGATACCAACTCCTTCACCATCTGTAGGACAACTATCTATACAGACAATATTACAACAGGAAAAAGAGAAAGAGAAGGAAGTGACATTACAGATGATTATGCAAGGAATTCAGAAAATTGAGCAAAAAAAATGAAAAGACAGATGAAAAAGTGGAAAATATTCAATGGATGATGATGAAATATGAAGACAGATTCAAAAAAAAATTGAAGAAGCTATACAAAGAGATAAGAAAATTGGAGATATTGGTATTCGTTTGAGCGATGTCGAGAAGGGCAGATGTGAACCATTAGGATGGGAAATAGATAAATTATAATTTTATCTAAGATTTCAAAATATAGAAGAAGGAAAAGGTGAAAACCTTGCTGAAATAATGGCAGAAATATTGGCAGAAGCACTGGAAATAACCAAAGAAAAGATTATGGATGGGATGGATGAAGTGTTTTGTGTCTACACAAGATATGCAACAAGGGATAGATTACCAAGAGAAGTTCACATTAGATTTACTAAGAAGATTATTAAGACACAGATACTCCAGGTGGCAAGAGAGAAAACACTAAAATATAAAGATAAAGAAATTGTGGAGCTGAAACAGATACCAAAGAGTAAGAGAGATGAGAAGAGAATATTTATTCTTAACTAAAGAGTTACTTAAAAGAGGAGTAAACTACAGATGGCTGATGCCAGAAGGCCTTTTGTTCACTTGGCAGGAACAAAGACACAGAATTGACACAGTTGGAAAAGCTGAGCTATTCTACTTAGAATACTTTAGAGAAAAGGAGGAAGAAGAAAGAAAGGAAGAGTCACTAATTGAGTTCCAAGAGGAGTGTATAGCAGTAATTGAAAAAGAAAAAGAAGAAGGTGCAGTAGGCGGTGAACCCAGAGAACAACAAAAATTGATATCTACTAGAGCAATAAAATCTTCTTATAAAGCTTAACATGGATGAAAGAAAATTGATTACGATTAACATAAATGGACTTAATTTGGCTACTAAAAGAAGGAAAGTATTTCATAAATTAGAAAAATTAAAATTTGATATAATCTGCTTACAAGAAGTACATATTAAAAAACAACATGAATATATACTAAAACAAGGAAAACTAGGGAAATTATTTATGTCGCTGGCACAATCTAAAAAAAGAGGTGTGGTATTATATATTAAAAAAACAATTTTGGCAGAACTAATTTACACAGATGATGGTGGAAGGATTTTGATGGTGGAAATAACAGATAACAATGTTAAAACACTTTTAATTGCAATTTATGCCCCGAATGATAAACAAGAAGAATTTTATAAAAAAATAATTGAATTGGACTATGATAATATTTGTATGATGGGAGATTTTAATGGAATAATTAATGACCAATTGGACTATAAAACACAGAAAACAACAAAGAAAGTTAGAAAGATACTACCAAAATCCTTCCTTTGAATAACAGAAGAATTTAATTTAAAAGATGCATGGAGAGAGAGAAATGTGGAAAGAAAGCAATATACTTTTTATTCAGACAGGCACACATCCTGGTCTAGAATAGATATGATATGGATGTCAGCAGAATTATTGATTAATGTACGACAGATTGAAATAGAAACAAGCACTTGGGCAGATCATAATCCAGTATCAGTTATTTGGAAAGGACACAAGAGGAGATTTAGATGGACTTTAAATAATATGATACTGAAAGAAAAAGACTTTAAACAGAAAATAGAGAAAGAACTTGTTTTCTTCTTTAAAGAAAATAGAAAAGAGGATACATTTTTACAGAATCTCTGGGACACGATGAAGGCCTACACAAGAGGCTTGATAATAGATTATACTAGGAGAAGAAACAGAAAACAGAAAAGGGCATTTAAAACAGTAGAGGATGACTATAAAAAACTGGAAAAAGATTTACAGATGTTCCCACCAAAAAAAGACATTAAAAATAAAATAGATATAATTAAACACAAAATGGGACTAATGGAAAAAGAGGAATTAGCACAAAAAATTAAAAATGCTAAGCAGAATTACTTTGAAGATGCAAATAAACCAGGCAGATGGCTAGCTTATAAACTGAGAAAGGAAAGAGAAGCAAGAAGAATTAGTCAATTGATAAATAAAGAAGCACAGGTTTGCTGTGGAAATGAGGAGAAGAAAAAAATTATACAAGACTATTACAGAAAACTGTACTTTCAAGAGAATATTCAAGAAGAAAAAGTTAAACAATATCTTCAGAAAGTGAACCTACCTCAGATACCCAAAAACATTGAAACAATGTTAGAAAGAAGTATAACAATGATGGAATTAACAGAAGCCTTAAAAAACCAGAATGCTGGGAAAGCACCAGGTCCAGATGGTTTGCCAGCGGAATCTTACAAGACTTTTCAGGAAATATTGAATTTTCATCTTTTAGAAGTTATGAATGAAGTTATGTTAAAGAAAAGAATACCAAAAACATGGTCAGAAGCACACATTGCACTTATACCGAAAGAAGGTACAGACCTACAGCAAGTTAAAAATTATAGACCTATATCTTTATTGAACTCAGACTATAAAATTTTTGCTTCAATTTTGGCAGAAAGACTAAAAAGATTCTTAAATAATTTCATTCATACTGATCAAAATGGATTTCTGCCAAAGAGACAATTCAAAGACAATGTGAGAATCATTTTGGATACTCTGGAATATTATCAAGCTCACCCTGAGAAGCAAATGGCCTTGATGTTTCTAGATGCTCAAAAAGCCTTTGACAATGTGAGTTGGTGATTTATTTTACTGCAATTGATACAAATGGGCTTTGGTAAGAAATTCATCCAAGCCATTGAAACAATATACCATGAACAAACTGCAAAGGTGATGGTGAATGGAGAATTAACAGAATCCATAGATATAAGAAAAGGAACAAGGCAAGGCTGTCCATTGTCACCTCTGCTGTTTGTGTTAACATTGGAAGTCTTGAATAGGAATATCAGAGAAGAAAAAGAAATAAAAGGAATGAAAATTAAAAAGGAGGAGTATAAATGGCAAGCTTTTGCAGATAACCTGGTATTTATATTAGAAGACCCATTGGAAACAACACCCAAATTAATAGAAAAAATGGAAGAATATGGAAAAGTAGCAGGTTTTAGAATAAACAAAGATAAAACAAAGATATTAACAAAGAATATGTTAGCAAGACAAAAGAAAGAGTTGGAAGAAATTTTAAAAATACAGGTCACGAACAAGGTTAAATATTTAGGAATTCATATTACACTAAGATGTAGTACACTGAAGGAAGATAACTATGTTAAACTCAAACAGCAGATTGTGACAGATTTGATGAAATGGGAAAAATTGCAACTATCATTGACTGGAAGAATATCCACAATTAAGATGAATATGTTGCCTAGAGTTTTATATTTATTCCAGACAATTCCTATTCGATTAGGGAAAGAGTTTTTTGAAGATTTAAATAGAATTGTGTTGAAATATGTTTGGCAGGGTAAAAAAGCAAGAATAAAATTAAAACTGTTACACAATGCAAGAATAAGAGGAGGGTTTGCCTTGCCCAATTGGGAGCTATATTATCAGGCGACAAGTTTGATGTGGGTAAAGGAATGGATAACACTAAGGAACAGTAGATTATTGACTATAGAAGGCCATGAATTGCTGCTGGGATGGCATTCCTTTCTCTGGTATAAGGGAACTAAAACACAGGGGTATTTTAGAAGACATTATATTTGTGAGGCATTGTTTTTGAACTGGGAGAAGATAAAAAGACAATATTACTTAAAAATTCCAACATGGATATCAACTATTGAAGCTTTTTCTTATCCAATAATATATAAAAAGGAACAAACTGTTAGATATGGGGAGATATTGAATGAAAAGTGTGAACTTAAATCTATGCAAGCGTTGGAAGAACAAGGTGTAAAAATGAATTGGTTTTCATATTTGCAAACACAATCTAGGTTTGATAAAGACTCTAAGGCAGAAGGTATTTACGACAAGTTGACTGATTTATTTTTTGATGGGTACTGATGAAAAGGTAATTTAAAAACTTTATGGACATCTATTAGATTTTAAATTGGAGGAGGAACAAGTCAAAGAAATGATGATTGCTTGGGGAGAAAATTTTGGATATGGGATTGATTTAGAAAAATGGCAAAAATTGTGGTCTCAAAATTATAAAATGACAATGTCAACTGCATATAAAGAAAATTTGTATAAGATGTTTTACAGGTGGCACTTACCCCCAACGAGACTTGCAAGAATGTTTAAGAATAAATCGGATAAATGCTGGAAATGTCATCAGATACCTTGTTCTTATTACCATATGTGGTGGACATGTTCGGACCCGAAGAAATATTGGACTAAAATGCACACATGGTTGGAAAAAATGATAAAACAACATATAGACTTTAAACCAGAGATCTTTTTATTGGGAGTCATACCGGACATATATAATAAAGAACTGAAATATTTGATTGTAAATGTTTTAACAGCGGCTAGAATTGTACTTGTGAAGAACTGGAAAAACAACAAAATACCTATGCAGGAGGAAGTTATCAAAAAATTATGGACTGTGCTGAAATGAGTAAACTGATATTTGAAATTAGAGAACAAGAAAACAAGCAATTTTATATGATATGGGATTTGTTTTACCAATGGTTGGATAAAAAGGCTTGGTAATGTAATAGACTAGATAATTTTGTGATAGAAATTTAATAGACTGATATAAAACATAACAGAGAGATATATAACCATTGGTTGAAAGTATAACACAAATTTTAAGATAAAACTTGGAACATCTTGTATAAAATGATGGAATAAATAGTTTAGTCATGGATGATTAACAACTGATAAATATATAAGCATATGTTAGTTTGACAATGTGAAGACTGATATAAATGGTGAGTAAATGACTACAAAAAGATAGCACAAAAGATGTGTAACCAACTGACACACTGTATGTATATAAAATGGAAGATGGTTTTATGTTTTTATGTTTTGTATGTGTATGCTTGTTTTTAAAAATACTTTTTTTCTAAAAAAAAAAAAGAAGTATCAGATTAGGTGCTAACAAATTGTTTTGAGAAACAGTCCCTGTCTGCAGCTAGCATTTCTTTCTTGTCCTTGAAGCATTCGGAGTTTATCATGGGATGGTCCGAGACTTGGTTTCATTTCCTGTTGGTGTCCCCTGGCAACCCTCCTTCTCATATACTCAATGCCTTCCCCGCCTTTCAATGGCAGACTGCCAACAAGATGCTGTTATGCAAGATGCAGCTTAGCATAACAGCAGCCCTGCTATGCTGCTCCTATAAGGTAGTCACATGACCCTGGGACACCGCAACCGTCATACATACATGCCAGTTGCTAAGAGTCCAAATTTTGATCATGTGACCATGGGGATGCTGCAATGGTCATAAGGCAGAAAACCTTTCAGTGCTATTGCAACTTTGAATGGTCATTAAACAAATGGTTATAAGTTGAGGACTACCTGTACTAAAATTCAGGTATCTGGATGTAACTGTTCCTGCAGGTGCACACATTCCAGCTGAAGTGGGTAGTTTAAATTGACACTACCTAGCTTGATTGAAAAGATGCGTTCACTCTTTTCCTATTTTCTAGAATCTGAATGAGGCACAACAGGGGGATTCATATTCCCCAAGACTAAGGTTCTAAGCAGAAGTTTTTCCCTTTAACATGGATTACCAGATTCACTTTCATAATAATTGCACTAATAACAAGGCTACATAATGTGAAAGCCATTATTTTGCAGCTATAACCTGGTTGTGAAAACTAAATAATTCCAAAGGCTGAATGAAGATTCCGCCCCACCCACCCACAACAATGATGGGAAGAAAAACTGATGTCTTCATAGCATTGTCATGGAAAAGATCGTTAAGAATACCTTTGACTACAAGAAGAAGAACACATTCAAAACTAGATGAAGTAAAACCAAATTGCTCACTGAAAGCAGTAATAATGAAGTTAAAAATTAAATATTTTTGACAAGTAATGCAAAGAGAACAGACATTTGAAAAGACCCTGATGTTTCAAAATTCAAAGGCAATAGGGGAAAAAAAGGTCAAGAAAAGTCATGATAGTTAGATGTATCATTGAGGATACAGTATTTGCTTACAAAGACAAAGTAATGACAGATAGTCCTGACAAAATAACACATTTGGCATCACAAAGATGTAATGTAACTAAATGAATGAAGAGTAGAAAAAAAACTATTCAAAGAAATATATTGAAAAATGCACTGGAAGCAGTTTTAAAGCAAAAGTTATGAGGTTGTGATAATGGAGACCTAAATGCCTCAAAATGGTCCATGCAATCCACAGTCAAGAGAGAAATTAACAGGAGGTCACTAATAACAATCACGTGATCGTAGAATGCTGCAACTGTGCAAGATTTACCTAACAGCAGCAACGGGGACTCCTGGAATTGCCATCATAAATCAATGTGAAAACATGACATTATACTTTATGACTCTGTTGCTTAGCAACAGACCTGGTTTTTTTATTCTTAAATGGAGATTACTATAACAAAGTCCACACGCATGTTTAAGGTATAACTGATCGTTGATAGCTTATTTATATATCATATTTAAAAACTGTCCATCTCCCTCACACAGGGACTCTGGACAGTGAACAATAAAATGTTAACAGCATAAAAACAATATATGCAATTTAAATGAGGCAAGAATTGTTAAAGTTAATTAAAAGGTGGTGGAGGACTTTAGGCACCAACTAGCCTCATGGATGTGCACCTGAAGCAAGACCACCAAGGCATGTTTTTACTCCTTTCCTGAAAATCAGGAGTTAGGGCCTAGCTCATCTCTGGGGAGATGTTTCACTCCATGGTGAAGGCAACAGAGAAAAGGCTCTCTTCATGGACCCTGCCAGTCAGAATTCTTCATCTGCAGTCTATGTTCCCTACCCAACCAGGTGGAATGGGCTGATGTAAAATGACCATGAATTGATCCAACAAACCACGGAAAACATCGTGCATGAAATGAACACAGCTGGGGCATTGGTTAATCCAAAAAGCATCACAGTATACTCAAAATGCCCATACCTTGTCTGGAAAGCTGTTTTCCACTCGTCCCCTGTACAAATGTGAACCAGATTGTAGGCCCCAAGCAAGTCCAACTTTGTAAAGATTTTAGCTTGACTAAGCCTCTCAATCAGTTCAGGGATGAGGGGAAACGGGTACTGATTCCTCACTGTGATTGCATTCAACTTGTGGTAATCACAACACAAACATAGCTCCCCCGATTTCTGTTTCACAAAAAGCACCAGTGCAGCCAATGGAGAGGTAGAAGGCCAGATAAACCCTTTCCGGAGGTTCTTGTCAATAAAATCCCTCAACGCGGCCAACTCCAGTTCCGACAGGGAATATATCTGACCCACCGGCAAGTCGATTGGACAGTCATACGCCTGAAGTGGAGGCAACTGATCTGCCTCCTTCTCCCCAAACACATCAGCAAAGTCCACCAACTCTGCAGGTAGATCCAGGTCCATGAGCGTAGCCACACTCCCCACACAGGAGCGCAAGCAATGGTTGGCACACTTTCCATCAAGGAACGGCACAGCTCCAGATGACCAGACAATCTACTAATCTACTAATGGGCCTGTAAACACTCCAAACCCAGCACCACACGAAAATGAGGCACTGCGGCAACATAAAACATGGTTTCCTCCACATGCTGCCCAATACGCATGCAAAGAGGTTTGGTTGCAGCAACCACAGGTCCCGAACGAAGGGGCCGACCATCAATCGTCTGCACCATTACTGGTGGGGATACCTGTTGCTGAGGAATGAACCACTGCTTGACAAAATGAGCATCCATGAAATTGGCTGTGGCCTCTGAGTCGACCAAAGCTGGGATCTCCACCAATCCCACACCAGGCATGAACACACTTGCTGGCAGCACAAGATGCTTCACCAATAACGAGTGTAGAGGAGATGTCAAAGATGTCAAAGGTGGCAAGGGTGGCAAGGTTGGTGAAGATGGTGGGCCTATGGACTTTACACCCCGACCTGCAGACCCCTGTAGGCTGAGCGATGCTCATTTCCCGCCACCACAGGTATCGCGGCTGTGAATGTCTTAACAGGACACTTGGCCGCAAAATGGCCTCGATTGCCACAATAGAGGCATAAACCATCATGACGACATCTATTCTTTTCTACTTGAGTCAGGTGAGGGTGACCAGCCCCCAACTGCATGGGTTCCTCCAAAGGCACTTCTACCAAGGGCACCATCTTGCTGGAAACAGATATAGTCACACCCGTCGCTGCTGAAGTCTAGCATCGATACGAAGACACAAATGCATGAGGTCCTGAAGGGTATTAGGGCATTCAGTGTGCACCAACTCATCCTCCTGGAACTGGTCTAATAGTGCTGCCTCATTCCATGGCCTGAAACTGACAGCAAAACTCAGCGTAATTGTCCAACACCTGGTTGGGTTGGGTCAGCAGAGGCGTCGCCCAACGTGCTGCAGAGCCTGACAACAAACTAATCAAAAACCCCACCTTATCCCAGTCAGTGGGAAAGTCCTCAGGCCGAAGGCTCATGTAAAGCTGGCACTGCCCAAAAAATGCTGGAAATTGGGCCAGTGAACCATCAAATTTATCTGGCACTGCCACTGGGCATTTTTGGCGTGGCCGGGCAGCTTGCATTTGTGCCACCTGTGCAGTCAAAAGAGCCACTTGCTGAGTTAAATGGGCAATCTCTGCTCTGAGCTGATCCATGGTCACCCCACAAAAAGCAAAAATAAGTTGAAGGGGTGGCAGGAGTCAAAATGTCATGACCCGTATTCTCTCAAAATAACCCAAAACATATATTAAAGTCCGGTAAGGCCTTCAACTTAACTTCACTGTTTTATTTGGCACAGTTTAAAGTCACAAAAGTAACTAATGAGGCAAACAGAAAACCAAAACAAACCGCATTGATAATAGTTCCGAAGCAAGCCAAGATAACTAATCATAAACTCCAGGAAAATAATTGAGGAGAGTCCATGGGAAGAACGCCAGCACAGATAAATCTCTTTCAAGGTGAACACTAAAATTACTCTTGCAAATTCTAACTGCACAGTTACAAACTTATATACATAGCTCCCACCTGCAAGCCACAAGGAGGATCATGGTAATCTCCTCTTGAGTAGACCTCGCTTTTCCCTGATCCTCTCCTCCCTGCGTGACCTAGGATAGATAGGGGATGGGCCTGGATCCTCTTCTGACTGCTCAGCCAGCTTCTGCCCTTCCCCAGCCTCCTCCACCACCTCGGGAGCCACACTCCCACTCCCTGTTGGCTGTTCCTCCTCTTCCTCAGAGTCAGTCTCCTCCAGGGGCATGACAGTATCCTTCCCCTGCCACGCTCACCAAGCCACGCCCACAGAACCGATAGTAAAAATATTTGAATCCCACCACTGCTCCAAAGTGTTAACAATTCCCCCAGCTTGATGTCATCTTCAAATTTAATGAACTCCCCTTGTATTCCACTCATCTAAATCATTTATGATGATGTTGAAGAATACTGGTCAAGACAGAATCTTGATATGCCCCACTGCATGCTTTCTTCCATGTAGACGTAGTCCCATTCAGGACTGCAACACTGAGTGCAGTTGGTCAGGGATTTTACCAAGAAATAAGCTATGGTCTTCTCTGTCAAATGCCCTACTGAAGTCTAAATATACTATGTCCACTAATTTAGTTACTTTATCAACTAGCAGAAAAAAACCAACAGACTGGGTAAGAACTCAGCCTGCAGACCTTCATGGCAGAGAAGCCAAAAATTTTTATTCAGATGGGGAAAGCTGTTTTCCTTACATCTCACGTTCTTAAAGCTTCACCGGCTTCTGAATAAAAGATTTTGGCTTCTCCGTGGCTCACCCTCTTCTGCAGTTCTTTGAAAAGTAAGTACAGTAAAACCATGGGAAATGGGGTGGGCAGGGCGTATTGGGCCCAGGGACCCTCTATTTCAGCCTTTAACAGGCCAGGGGAGACCTGGAAAGGCCCTGTAAGAGGCTATTCGCACCCGCGATGAGGCAGAGGAAGGCTCACCAGACAGGCAGATAGCTGGGCCACATCGGAGGCAGCAGAGAATGGCGAAGGAAGGCTCAGCAGGGACCTGGGCCACGTGGAAGGCCAGGGCAAAGGCAGGCAAGCTGGCTGTCCTGTAGAAACCGTGTGGTCGAGGCAAGCAAGGGAGTTAGATAGAGAGCAGCAGCAGCTATGCCAGGCAAGCAGGCAAGATGAGGAGTGACTGAGTGAGGAGGGGTGGCCAGGGAGGGGTGGGGCCAGCTAGAATTTTTACCACCAGTTCACTCAAACCGGGCCGTCCTGGCTGAATCCCACCACTGGAAGAATTGCTTCTCCTGTGTGGGAAAGGGTGCTTTCCCACCCAGTCCACTGAGCACAAAAGTCCCTTGCCTATGGGTATTCTTCAGTCAACCAGGTCATGACTGTGTCCCAAAGGTGCTTTTTTCAAGAGACAACTGGACTTTCTTGGTTTCTAGGAAGCCCAGTTGCCTCTTGAAAAGAGATGGCTGCTGATAGTTTTAACTATTTAAATTCCTCAAGGTGCTCTGGCACCTTGCCTGATTTGTAACTCTGGCTTGCAGGTATTTTTAATCTAATGATTGGTATTTAGGGCAGCTTTTTGTACGGGTAATCCTTGACTTACAGCAGTTCATTTAATGGCCATTCAAAGTTACAACGGCACTGAAAAAAGTGACATGCCCATTTTTTACACTTACGACTGTTGCAGCATCCCCAGGGTCATGTGATTGTTGGAAGAAATATCCTTCTTGGTTCAGTTCCAAGTGGGGAAAAAAGACACTGGAAACATGGAGGCTGTTTGGAAAGATGGTTTAATGATGGACAGGACAACATGGATTGGAGCTCCAAAGTGAAAAGAATGATCACATGCTTCAAGATGTTGGGTGAAGGAAAAGAAGGGGCGAGATGCTGAGAGTCCCTTAGTTTTATACCCTCTGTTGGGCCCCACCTTAGTGTTCCTGTTCTCGTTTAAGAAATGTATCCCATTGGCTGACCGACTCCCAGGGGCGGGGGTAACTTTGTTAGCTAACTGTGTAGGTTTTGTCTGGACCACATGGCTTCACCTGAGTGTTGGCTGATACAATCTTCCCAGGCCAGGTGTGAGATGGGCTTTGTTATGTGGAATCCTCTGGTCCAGGCTTTAATTTAATTAATAATGGCCTCACCATTAACAAAGGTGAGCTTCTGCCTCTCTGAGTTTCTACTTCCCTTTTAGGAGAAATAGTATGCCTTTTTAATATTTTCTAGAATATTTCATTTTTCTAGGAGAGAGGTGGGTGTAATTGTATCACATTTATGATGGTTGTAGTCTCCCAGGGTCATGTGAGCCACTTTTGCAAACTTTTAGCAAGCAAAGTCAATGGGAAAGGCCAGATTCACTTAGCAGCCATTTTACTAACATAACAATTGCAGTGATTCACTTAACAAATGTGGCAAGAAATGTCTTAAAATTCTTCCTGAGATAATTTTCCACATAATTTTTTCAAGTGTCTGCTGAGAGATTTGTTGTCCTATTGTTTAATAAGGAAGGTGTTTAAACTCAAATGAAGCTAGGCCTTTTAACCACCAACCTATGAGGCACCTAACCATCTAAAATTTCTCAGAAATTGCAAAGATTTCCAACACATGTGCAGGACTTGCTTCAAATCTCAAAAAGAAAGATAGCATAGGCAGTCATTTCTAAAGAGAGGTTACATTCTTCTTCCAAAGAATTCTACCATCCTTTCAGGTAATAGCCATTTTTAAACTCATCATGAGCACACGCACCAATTTTTGCTGAGTTTTTGCTGAGTTCTCAAAATTTAGCAAGCAGAATTTGACCCAAACCTGCCTCTGTCTAAACCAGGAGTCACCAATCTTTTGGACCTCAGGGACCACCAAACTCATAATTTTAAATCCCAGGGACCCCTAACTGGTTCTGTGGGCATGCCCTAATTTGTGGGTGTGGCTTGGTGGTCATGTGACTGGCTGGTCATGGCTTGTATGTAAATATTATAAATATTTATATAAATACTGAATTTTTTATAAAAAAGAGCAACTTTTACCCAAAATCAGGCAAAGCAGGCAGGTAGATTGAGTTGCTCCCAGAATCATTCAGTGATCCATCTATCTGCCATCAGCTACCTGAGTCTGTCACATAAAATTTGCTTGCCGTAAGTGCACTGAATAATAGAACCTTCAGTCCTAAGGGAGGTTGATTTCTGCTTAAAAGCAGAGCTGAAGATCTAAAGACTAGCTAGAAAGCAAGAAATCCAACCATTTCCTGCTTCCTAGCTAATCCAAATCCAAATCTCCCGGCACAGCAGAACAGCTGATCATCGGAAAAAGGAAAAATAGCAATTTAGCAGGCAAGTTTGCCGGGTAAGGAGTAAGTGGGTGTGGAGGGTTCCTGCGGGCCATGTGGACAGTGCAGTCTTGTGTTTCTACGCAGTCTGGATTAATTGCTTTGGGGGGTGCTCTGGGGTTGAGATTTCTCTGCAGACCACCAAAATTTTCTCATGGTCCACCAGTGGGCCGCAGTCCACCAGTTGGTGACCACTGTTCTAAATGGTTACCTCTTCAATTTTCTTGCCAATCTTCTGTTCTGTCCAATCAGTACAGGATTGGATATATTTCAAAATTTTGTCACTCATCAAAAAGAAACCCTTGCATGAAACCCAAAGTTCTTAAAAAATAATTCATGTTACTAAATCATCCATCACTATGTTGGAAGAAATCTGGGTTTGTTCCCCAGCTAGGAATCAATCCTCGGTGCTGAGGAGGAATTGACATGGAAGCAAGCTGCCAGAAAGTGGAATTCCTTTATTCAGGAAGGCAAGAAGATGTAGTGACACAGCTCAAGTGTTCCTGGCTAGCAAGCAATTTTGAATTGTAAATCTGTGGGTTTTTTTATTCCTATTTTCCTTTTGAATCTTCTGTAGCTTGATAGGTTTTGAAGTGCCTCTAGTTGAAGTGATTGCTTTGGATTTTTTTCCTTCCTGCTTTAATGAGTTAATCCTAGTCCCAGGACCTTTGTCTTTCCTATCCCAGGGGTTAATCCGGTCAGGGGGCAGAAAAAGGGAATTCTGCCTCTTTTTTTTTTTTTGCCTTAGTGAGTTATTTTTAGCCTGGCCTTAAGAGCTACTCTGTGGTTAGGCTTTGTTATTTGTAGTAATGGCTGTTAATGGCTTTTGGCAGCATGCCCAGACTTCCAATTTAGCCTGAGTGCTTGCTTTGCCAGCTGGGGTTCTTTGCCTTAAAGTTTTTTCTCTCTTAAAAGGGAAAGGCTGTTTTTAGTTTTGCACTGTTTTAGTGGCTCCTGGAACTGTTCTTTTGGGGTGTACCTCTCACTGTTTCAGCAATCATTTTACTAAATTTGGTCATTTCTGTGTAGAGGTATGCTACATAAGAAAAAAAACTTCATTCTGAGCTTACTGACGTTTTGAAAGGCTGACACGCTCTGTCTTTCAGGCACACTCTCTCTCCATTCACGTATAACTCTAAAGTTGATGAGCAAGCAAACCTCTGCATTGCAATAGTAAAGTCACTACAAGAAGCTGATGCCAAAAAGTTTTTCTTTGCCATCCTTCAAGCAAAACTCTGCAGCTGATTACTTTCTAACTTTCATCCTCCAGCCAATTGGCCAGTTTAGAGCCTTTAGTGAGAAAAGCAAGGATTCTAGAAACCTATGTTGCTGGCAGTGCCCCCTCTTTCTGGCTTCAAATTGGGACCCTAAATTTACCTCTTTCTAACTTAAACAAAATACATTTTAGCCTAGAGCAATTTTAATGTGCTCTCTCGATCTTTTATTGGGTGAAACTCTGACACAATCCAAATCTATTTGCATAATGCCATTTTACTTTATTCTTTTCTGCTACAGTTTCTTGACCTCTGCAAGCCAATGCGTGATTAACTGAAAAATTCATGGCAATACTACTTTAATAAAAGGGGACAGAGGTTATAGCAGCTCAATATTCATGATAACCAGCCTTTGATTCCCTGAGCTCAGTAGAGGGTGGCAAGCTGGCAATGAGCAGACTTATAATTGGACCTCCAGTGGGAAAATAATTCCCAATTAACCCCTTCAACAGGGGAGAAGTGAAGAAGAGTTACTTTCTCCATCCATAATGTCTCTAAATTCTAGCTCGTTGCCTAAATATATTGATTGATGTTGTTGAATTATTCCATCAAGTTGGAACTTATGCTGTTCACCTAGTCCCCTCCATATGTCATTATGTTCCAGAGATCTCAGTGAAGGGCTGCAACCAATCATGTGAATCTTCAGAGTCAGCTATAAGATCAGTTTTAAAATCTGATCTTAAAAGTAGATGAAATATTTTTATATGATGTGAATAGTATTGAGAACAAAGAGACATGACTTCTGTTTAATCAAATAAGACTTGAAATTAAATGTTTAGAAATCATAATTCTGATTATGAGTTTTCTAGATGGATTGCAAAGTTATTTAAAACATCCAAAGCAAAAACGAAATACATGAATAAATATCCCAGAAAAGATAAGGCAACTGCGCATCAAAATGAAGAGGCCTTTTTATTAAGTAGCACGAAGAAGCAGTTAGTTTTGAGAGAAGATGAGAATATCATAATTTTCAACTATCTAAAAGGATGTCAGAAAGAAAATACCCAGAAGAAGGTCCAGATTTTTTCTCTCCCATTTCAGAATGCCAGAAGGTTGGATTTAAGTTACACAAAGCCAATTGTTGGATTCTAGAATAACTACCATACAGGCAAGACAGAGTTGACAGTGGAATCAGCCACCCAGAGAGCTAGTCGACTCCCTTTCATTATAAATGTTCTGGCAGAGATTGGATACTTCAAGGACTTTGGTGTCCTGCACTAATAAGGGTTTCCACTAAGCGTCCTAAAAGGATGCTTCCAGTTAAGATTCTGAAGTTCTATAAAATTCAGCACTTTAAAAAAATCAGTAAAAATATGGAATATTTATTTTGTATTTAGATTTTTATAAATAACTAATTTCTATAGTTCTATAGTTATAACACTCACTTTTCTTTCCAACTTCCTTATAGATTATATCAGTCAGATGCAGATTACTGCTGCATCTCTAATTATTTATTCCAAAAGGAATAAGTAGATATGGATAGTTGCAGCACTGAAGATTAGAAGGCCTTCAACCCTTCCGGTTCAGTGCCATTGTAAATAGAAAGTTATGAGGCCATGCAAGGGAGAAGGTGTGAATGAATGTTACCATTAGTTACAAAGTTTCTATGAATTACCATGACAATTTTCCTACAATTGATATATGAAGTTTTAATATCATGGAACTGAGTTTTAACAGTACCATAAGAATTCATATTGCACCAAACAGCCAAAATTTAAATGACATCTTACAGTTCAAATGCAAGCAAGAGTCTACCCACAACACCACCCTTGTACATATTCATTAACTGGTCTCTGACCTTCGTCAGAATACATTTCTCTACATCCTGGGGGCAGGGAAGCCTCCCGATTCTTCCGTATTGCCACCATTAAGATGGGTCTCGCATCATTGTGCATCTCACTACAGCAATACACACTCAGATCCTTGTTCCTTGAGGCACATCATTTCCAATTGGGAGCAAATACTGGTGGTTTTCATTAATCTGCCAATTTCTTGACTTTCCTTTCTCCCTCTCCTCCCCCCCATTCTTTTCCTTTTCTGCTTCAAGGCAGGTGAGTGCATCAATTTTCTTCTCATCTATGGCAGTTAAATTAAATGGAATCGGCCTGATTGCTGAAAATCAAAGAGAAGGCTGATAAAGCAATTAAATCCCTCTAATTCCTTCTCTTGAAAAGGTGCAGCTTGGCTCACAAGCTAATTAACTTCATAATGAAAATCCTTCTTCGCCCTTTTAGGCTTTCTCTTTTTTCCTTTGTTTTTGATGGTGGCTTTGCACTGCCTGAGGAAAGAAGGGGACATTAGGTTAAGTAATGTCACAAGAACAAAAAATACACCAGTTGTTATGACTACTTGTGGCATTATAAACTCCTTTCATGATTTAGTAAAGAGCATTTACTAAATGGTGTACAAGCATATGCACACACGTAAGCTTGGATATATTATCTTGGACATCTTGGTTCCAATCACTTATCCTAAGAGTTTACTTTTATAATTCATTCCCCATTCAGAAAATGATAGGGATTTGTAGGTAATCTGTGATCTGGTGATTACTATGGTTCACAAAACAATTGAAAATGATTCCTAGTGCCTTTGCACTTTTTAAAGAATTTACCAAGCCTCTTAAGATTATGAATTCCTATATATGGGGACACCATATCTTACTGCCCGTGGTGCTCATACGTTCTAGATTGCTTTTGAAAACATAGGGCACCCTTTAGCTTAAAGAAAAGGCTGATAGAATATCTAAGAAGAGGAAAACACCTAATTCGTTGCAGTGTTACATAAACTACCAAAAATTAAATTTTATTATGAGGCATGCTTTAAAGATGGATTATCCCTACAACATCATAAGAAGTTGAGAGAGTATTTATGAGAAAGACAGCCAATGTACATTGGTAGAATACAAAAGTGGTGACTTTCAATATTTAGCTTTAAATAATGTAGAACTGAAGTACTATTCAGTTTTGCAATATATAAATCTTGAGATTCATATATGTTAGAACCATATCTTTTTTTTAATAACATTTTTATTTGGGTTTTCACAAAACATAATACAAGTAAAATTTCTTTTTTTGAGAATAGCATGGTCCCGAGTTATTACTTCTCCATACAGACACAAATTCAATTCCATATTCATCTTTGTGTTCTATTCCATATCTTATTACTATTTTAACATTTTCTCAATAATTTTTCCCTTCCCTTAATTTTCTCAGTCTTGCTTTTAATTATCTCATTCCTTTCTAAATTCAAATATATATTCCATATATATATACTCTGAAAAGCAAGAGCCGAAGACAGAGGCCTGATGATGATGAATGAGACTTCATTGAAACGTTGCCTAGATACTTTGAATCTTACGTGGGAGAAAACCTGAACAACCAAAGATCCACATACAAATACCCGCGAGAACCTCAGAAAACATATATATATATGTTTAAATATCTTTCTAATCATTATATTTATACTTTTGTCTGTCCTATTTCAATTTCATTTTTCTTTTTTCATTAAACAAAATTTTCCCCTGTGGTTACTGATTGGAGTATGACACCTTTGCATCTTTTAATTTTTATCCATTCAACTCTTATTTAAACTTCAATTTATGCCTTTACAATTATAACATTCAATATAACATATAACTTCCAGTCAAATTCTGCTTGGTACATTCTTAAAATACGCACTAAGTTCTTAAAGAAAAAGTATATATATAACAATAATAAATAAAATAGTTATTCTATTCCAGTTCAGCTCTATCATTAATGTTAGTTATAATCTTTAACATCTTTAACATTTCTTTTCAATAGGATATCATATTTCAAGGAACACTTATATTATTTCCATATTTTTTTCATATTTCTTTCATATTCCTCTTCACTTAAATTTTTATAACACATTAATAATAATTAAAATGTTCCCCTCCTTTCCTAATTTCATTCTCTCATTCTCTTTATTTCATTTATTTATTAAACATTCCATCACATTACAATGAGTATTTTATCTATCCTTTTAATCACACTTGTTTCGTATTTTCAAAGTTCATTTCTATTTTTAATATAACAATACCATCTTATGTACCCTTGCAGAATCTCCCTTTCAATTAAATTTTCACCTATTATCTCTGTGTTTTCTAAATAAGTTTATACCCTTAATCCTTGTACATTTTCCCTGTTTCTCTATATCCTGTTTCTGTCCTTTATAATTTCTTTTCCTTTCCCTCTTCCCCATCTTCTTCTCCTTTCCCTTTTTGACACTTTCTCTCTCTAATTCTGATTTTCTCTTCTGTAATCCTCTCTTCTGCTTCTTCCTAATATTGTAATTACTTTTCAAACTATTCGTTTTTGGGGTTGTTTTTTCAAATCTTAATTTTTTCACTCTCTTTCCCCCCTTTCCTTTCTTTTCCCCGCATAGAAATACTTGGTCATTGAAGATGGCTTCTTCTTTGTCCTGCCCTTCTTGTTCAACAACTATGAGGTTCAGGATCTCCATTTCTAAAAATTGAAATACGAAGCCAAAAAAACCTCTTCCTTCTTGTGCATCTTCTTTCTGTTTTTTAAGTTCCATTCTCAATTCTTCCAAGAGTGATACCATTTTAAAAACTTTTAAACAACCACCCAATTAATTTTAGTCCTTTAGATCCAATAGCCAAAAATCCAAAAATCACCAAGTAATCGAAATGATCCAAAGCTGTTTCTTCTTGCTTCTTTTTTCCACTTTCTTTTCCTGCGGTTCTATTATCTTGTTACAAAGTTTCAGTTAAAATGTATCTTTTAGGAATCTTGTTAAAGTTTCACTGTTAATTCCTTTCATTTCCAGGTGGTCTCCCCCATTTTTCCAGATCCCACCGTTTTGTTTTTTTTTCTTCTTTTAAAAGTTTTTGAGAATCCAGAAATCTTTATTATTCCTTTGACATTTTATTTTCAGCTTAAATGCCTGTTAATGTCAAAGTGGATTTTTACCAATTTCTTGCTTAGATCTCTTATTTGTCAATATAGGGAAGAAGAGAAAAAAAATCAAATCCTTTCCCTTCCCTCTCTCATTCGCCACTTCAAAGTCTTCTTTGAGAGCAATGTTATTCTTTATAATTCAAATTCCAGGGTACCTTATATTGTTGCTTTATCAGTTCGACACAGTCAGCCAAAACTTTCTCTTCTTATCTTCCTTCTGCACATTCTTTTCTGGTCGAGTTCTTCTTTGAAGTGGCCATTTCTGACCGCCACTGCAACCGCCTTTGGGAAAGGGAGTAATGGCCAGCTGGGGAGAAGAGATGCAATTCTCCTCGACCCTGCTGGCAGTCTCCCCCCTCTTCACCACCTCTATGGGCTGGCTTAGCCCTGAAACCAGCCAACTAGGGGAGCTCCAGCAGCAAGCACAGATCAAAACCGCGCACGATCATGGATTTCTGTCTGTCGCCGAAGAAGCTCAAATCAGAAGCCATGTTAGAACCATATCTAACTGGTACAAAAAACTTGTTTTTTACACATAAAACCCTTGAAAGGGATACTTATGTTGATAGTTTATTTACTTTATTTGTTAAACAAAAATTACAAATTCAAAAAACAATAATAAAAATCAAATGTGACAGGGATGATAGGCACACCAGTGCGCTTACAAAACACCCGTTTGGGAACTTCTTAAATGTGAAGTGGGTTCACAGAAGTTAAGTTAGAATTAAAATTGTGAAAGTTAATGGCTGAGACAGCTGAATCAGGCAAGATACAGGTGAAACTCGAAAAATTAGAATATCGTGTAAAAGTTCATTTATTTCACTAATGCAACTTAAAAGGTGAAACTAATATATGAGATACACTCATTACATGCAAAGCAAGATAGTTCAAGCATGATGTGTCATAATTGAGATGGCTTACAGCTCATGAAAATCCCAAATCCACAATCTCAGAAAATTAGAATATTACATACAATCGATAAAACAAGGATTGTACATAGAACAGTATCGGACCCCTGAAAAGTATAAGCATGCATATGTACTCAGTACTTGGTTTGGGGCCCTTTTGCAGAAATTACTGCCTCAATGCAGCATGGCATGGAAGCTATCAGCCTGTGGCACTGCTGAGGTGTTATGGAAGACCAGGATGATTCAATAGCGGCATTCAGCTTTTCTGCATTGTTTCGTTTCATGTCTCTCATCCTTCTCTTGGCAATGCCCCATAGATTCTCTATGGGGTTCAGGTCAGGTGAGTTTGCTGGCCAATCAAGCACAGTAATCCCATGGTCATTGAACCAGGTTTTGGTGCTTTTGGCAGTGTGGGCAGGCGCCAGTCCTGCTGGAAAATAAAGTCAGCATCCCCATAAAGCTTGTCTGTGGAAGAAAGCATGAAATGCTCCAAAATCTCCTGGTAGATGGCTGCATTGACCCTGGACTTAATGAAGCACATTGGACCAACACCAGCAGATGACATGGCTCCCCAAATCCACACAGACTGTGGAAACTTCACACTGGACTTCAAGCATCTTGCAACTGTGTGCCTCTCCATTCTTCCTCCAGATTCTGGGTCCTTGGTTTCCAAATGAGATGCAAAAGTTGCTCTCATTAGAAAAGAGGACTTTGGACCACTGAGCAACAGACCAGGTCTGTTTTTCTTTAGCCCAGGTAAGATGCTTCTGACAATTGTTCATTGTTCAGGAGCGGCTTGACAAGAGGAATGCAACATTTGAAGTCCATGTCCGGATCTGTCTGTGTGTGGTGGCTCTTGATGAACTGACTCCAGCCTCAGTCCACTCCTTCTGAAAGTCCCCAACACTTTTGAATGGCCTTTTTCTGACAATCCTCTCCAGGCTGCAGTCATCCCTGCTGCTTGTGCACCTTTTCCTTCCACACTTTTCCCTTCCACATAACTTTCTATTAATGTGCTTTGATACGGCACTTTGGGAACATCCAACTTCTTTTGCAATTATCCTTTGAGGCTTTCCCTCCTTATGGAGAATGTCAATGATGGTTTTCTGCACAACTGTCAAGTCAGCAGTCTTTCCCATGAGTGTGATTCCTACTGAACCAGACTGAGAGACCATTTAAAGGTCCAGGATTCCTTTGCAGGTGTTATGGCTTAATTAGCTGATTAGAGTGGGACACTTTGAGCCTAGAATATTGAACCTTTTCGCAATATTCTAATTTTCTGAGATTGTGGATTTGGGGATTTCATGAGCTGTAAGCCATAATCATCTCAATTATGACACATCAAGGCTTGACTATCTTGCTTTGCATGTAATGAGTCTATCTCATATATTAGGTTCACCTTTTAAGTTGCATAACTGAAATAAATGAACTTTGCACGATATTCTAATTTTTAAAAGGCTAACATTGGGGCATGCAGTTATGGAAGAGAAGGGAAATCAAATATGGTAAAAAAAAAGCAATAACAGGAAGTGAAAGAGCTTAAAAGTGTACTAAAAATATGCCAGTCAATGTAATGTTCTCTGCCCTATATTGAAAATACATCCACAACTTCTCCAAGCAATATTTTGAAATAAAGGACCTTTATTACCAATAAAGAAGAATAGTTATGGTGACATAGTGGTTAGAATGCAGTATTGCAGGCTGACTCTGGCTACAGCCGGGAGCTCAATCCTGATTGCTCAAGGTTGACTCAGCTTTTCATCCTTCCAAGATTGGTAAAATGAGGACTTAGATTGTTGGGGACAGTATGCTGACTTTGTAAACTGTTCAGAGAGGGCTGTATAATACTATGGAGTGGTATATAAGTCTAAGTGCTATTGTTAGAGCTATTTGTAGCTCAGGGTTGAAATAAGGGGTTCTTGCTGCTCTCTGAGCTTGGTTAAGTAGTTCTAACAGAGAATACAGATATGTAAAGAAAGGGGGAAGGTGAAAAAAAATGATTTGCAGTAATATAGTGGTTACTTTTATGTTCAGAGTCAGAGAAGTTAAGTCTTGTTAAAGGCAGTATCGCAGTGCTCAAACAGGAGGCTTTGTGTTTTCCTACAAATGAGATTATTTCCTAAATTGTGCCATTTGTTCTCACAGGCAGGGTGGCTGTGAAAGCCAAAAACAGAACAGTAGGGGGCCCAACTACATTCACAGTGAGAATCTGAGAAAGGAAGAGGCAGAACTGCAGGAGATTCTGGACACAAACCAAGTGCCTGCCTCAGCCTTCTGTTGCAGAAGCTCCAGAAAAACAGAGAGGAGAACAGCTGGCTGTAATACTTCAGAATAAATGCTGAGAAGCACCTGTCCATCTTTCTAGCACCCTTATCCATGACTGAAAGGTTGAGCAGACTTCTCCGGCACTGGATTTCAGGGAACATATATATCTGTCATTCAGGGACGGTTGCATAGGTGTTCTATTTATATTTCTGCAGAGATAACATTCTGGCTAAGGGGATTCAGACAGCAAAGCATAGAACAGATCATCCAATCAGCAACTAGACACACACCTTCTCACACCATACAGTTGGGATTTGGGAGATGTGCAGATTATCCCATCTGCAGCTATCTGCAATTTATGCCTAGCCATCTACTGCTACACATTATAGATATGTGGCGACAGCTATGGAGTGTTGTGGACAACTCTAAATCAGCCTTTAAGCAGTGCTATTCTACTAGCATTAATAAAAAGCACATCGGGAAAATTAACACAACGAATCATATTCTATTTCCAAGTCATATTTCATTGTTCTGAAAGAGTGTGGTTAAGAAATTGCTGATCCCATTTGGATTTTCAATTTCTAATTCTGCAGATGACTTGTTCCTTTGCAGGAAGAGAGGAAAAAGGCATTTTACCCCTTATACTATCAGTTAGGAGGGAGCCCAGAAAAATTGATAAGCAGTAAATTTTTAAAAAAACTTATTGAACTTTATTATAACATAAAATATAATAAAAATACAGATTAAGGAAAAAAAGGGAAGGAGTACAGGATGAAACAAAGAGAAAAATATGTTGACTTTTCAACAAAACATGTTGAAAAATATGTTGGGGTGTCAAACTCACGTCAACATGGAATCGTCACTTGATCTATTGGAACTTTTCCCCCCTTCGCTAAACTGGGCATTGGCATGGCCAGAGCATGATGCATCCAGCCTGCGGGCCGCAAGTTTGACTTAGATGATAAGATGGAAGCAATGTTTATGTGTAAATGAAAACTCAGGATAGCTATTACAAATAGTCTTCAACTTACAACCATTTGCTTAGAGGCTGTTCAAAGTTACAAACAGCGCTGAAAAAAGTGGCTTATGACCATTTTTTTCACACTTACAACTGATGCAGCATCCCCATGGTCAGGTGATCAAAATTCAACAGCTTGGATACCACAAAATATGGAATGAATTCTACTATTGGAGGGATATGAAAGGGAGTTCATAAAATTGGCATAAGAATCATAGATGAAACGGGGAGGATGTAAGAGACCACTTATTTGAGGAGTAATGAGAAAGAATTAAAAATTATAAAGTTCAAGTGTATATATGTATATACGTGTATATAAATGTACATAATTTCTTTATGAATGTAATACGCACTGACAAAAATATATGTCAAAGAAGACCACCAAGTTCAATGTTTTTAATGTTTACACTCAATAAAATTTATTTTTTAAAAATCAACAGCTTGGCAACTGGATATGTTTATGACAGTTGTAGTATTGTCATGCCCCTGGTGTAGACTGACTCTGAGGGAGAGGAGGAACAGACGGACAGACAGATGAATGGGAGGATAGATGGACAGATAGATGGACGGACAGACGGACAGATAGACAGACAGACAGACGGACAGATGGATGGACGGACAGACGGACATACAGATGGACAGATGGACAGGCGGGCGGACAGACGGGCGGGTGGACCGATGGATGGACAGACAGATGGACGGACGGATGGACAGACAGATGGATGGACAGATGGATGGATGGACAGACGGACAGACAGACAGACAGACGGACAGATGGACAGACAGAGATACAGACAGAGGGATGGATGGACAGATGGACAGACAGATGGCCGGACAGATGGACAGACAGGGGGACGGAGGGACGGACGGACAGACGGACGGATGGAAAAAACAATAACTAAACTACAGAAATTGAATTTAGATATTATATTCCTTCAAGAAACACATATCCAGAAATATCAAAGTAAACTGTTAGAAGCACCAAAGTTAGGAGATTTATACGTATCTCTTGCCCATCAAAAAAAGAGGGGGGTAGCAATATATATTAGGAAACATTTATAAGCAAAACAGGTATATGCAGATGAGAAGGGTAGGATTTTATGTTAGAAGTTTATATAAATTATAAGAAAATGTTATTGACAGTGATATATGCGCCAAACGAAAAACAAGAAAAATTTTATACCAAACTATACAGAAAATTAGTAGAACAGGAATATGAGAACATGTGCCTGCTAGGTGATTTCAATGCAATAGCAAATTTAGGAAAAGGCTACAATAACGAAAATCTAGGAGAAAAAAGGAAAAGGAAAACATTACCAAAAGTATTTTATCAAATGGCGGAAGAATTAGGATTAAAAAATATATGGAGAGAAAGAAATCCAGACAAAAAACAGTATACTTACTATTCAGCACCACACACATCATGGTCAAGATTGGATATGTTGTGGACAAATGGGGAAATGGAACATAATATAAAAGAAATAGAAATTGAATCTAACACATGGGTGGACCATAATCCCATTAAAATAATTTGGAAAGGATTGGGAAAAAGACAGAAGATGGATGCTAAACAAGGAGATCCTAAAAGAAAAAGAATATGTTAAGGTGATGGAAAAAGAATTGGAGTTCTTTCTGAAGGAAAACAAAAAAGAACAAACATCAATTCCAAACCTATGGGACACAACTAAAGCATATATTAGGGGCGTAGTGATTTCATATAATAAAGGTAGATATAAGGGGGAAAAAAGGAGAACAATCTAAACTACTAGATATCTTAAGGAGTTAGAAAAAACACTAGAAAAAACACTACATAATAATACAGCAAATATAGAGAGGATAATGATTAGTCATAAATTGAACATGTTAGCACAAGATGAATGGTTGCAGGACATGAAAAAGATAATACAGAATTATTTTGAATACGTGAATAAGCCGGGAAGGTGGCTAGCCTATAGACTTAAGAAAGAAAAAGAAAAAAGAGCAATCCAACAATTGAAGGACGCTGATGGTACACTACAACATCAAACTGAAAAGAAAAAACATATTGTTAAAAGTTGGTTTTTTTTTTGAGGAACTATATAGTAGGGAAGATGTACCAGAGGGAAATATCCAACATCACTTAGAAGGAAAAGGGCTACCTGTGATTCCGGAAGAGGATAAAGAAGAGATAAACAGGGAAATAATGTGAATCAGCCGGGAAGGTGGCTAGCCTATAGACTTAGGAAAGAAAAAGAAAAAAGAGCAATCCAACAATTGAAGTACGCTGATGGTACGCTACAACATCAAACTGAAAAGAAAAAACATATTGTTAAAAAAAAATATTTTTTTTTGAGGAACTATATAGTAGGGAAGACATACCAGAGGGAAATATCCAACATCACTTAGAAGGAAAAGGGCTACCTGTGATCCCGGAAGAGGATAAAGAAGAGATAAACAGGGAAATAACATTAAGAGAACTGCAAGAGGCAATCCTGAAGCAGAAAAACAATAAGACACCGGGACCGGGTGGTCTCCTTGGGGACTGTATAAAACGCTCCAAGAAAAAAAAGAAATGCAATTATTAGAACTCTATAATGAGGTACTGATGACAGCAAAATTACCTAAGTCATGTGGGGAGACATACATAACATTGATCCCAAAATAAGATTTGGACCATCAATTAATTCAAAATTACAGGCCCATATCCCTTTTAAATGTTGATTATAAAATATTTATGTCCATAATGGCAGAAAGATTGAAAAAAACCCTTAAAAAATAATTCATAGCGACCAAAACGGATTCTTACTGAATAGACAAATTGAAAATAATACTAGAATGGTATTGAATATAATAGAATATTATGAAGCAAACCCAGGAAAACAATTGGCAATGGTCTTCCTTGATGTGCAAAAGGCATTTGACAATGTTAATTGGCAGTTCATAATACAACAATTAAAAAGTATGCAATTTGGCAATAAATTTATCAAATTGATTTCGACAATTTATACAACACAGACGGCCAGTGTAATAATGAATGGTGACAGAACTGAAACATTTAAGATCAACAAGGGAGTAAGGCAGGGATGCCCACTGTCACCCGTTCTCTTTATTCTTACCTTAGAAAACTTATTGGAAAATGTTAGGAAAAATGTAGAAATCAAAGGGATTTTAATCAAAAAGGAGTATTATAAGGTACAGGCATTTGCCGATGATATAGTATTTTTTCCTGAAGATCCAGAGGATACGGGAGTAAAATTAATAAAGGAAATAGAGGAATTTGGCAAGGTTGCAGGCCTTAAGATTAATAAAAACAAAACAAAATTGACTAAAATTTTAAAAGATAAGCAAAAAAAAAGAATTAGAAGGAAAATTGGGAATGCAAGGTGTGAGAAAGGTAAAATATTTAGGCATTTGGTTAACAGCAAGATGCTCTTCAATCAAAAAAGATAACTATGACAAATTAATAATACAAATCAAAAAAGAATTGGAAACGTGGGGGAAATTACAGCTATCACTACTGGGGAAAATTGTGGCAATTAAAATGTCTGCCCTACCAAAAATACTATATCTTTTTCAAACTGTATCAATAAGATTGGATAAAACCTTTTTTAGAGAATTAGATTGAATAATAAGTAAATTTGTTTGGGATGGGAAAAAAGCTAGGATAAAAATGAAATTGTTACAGGACAAAAGAGAAAGGGGTGGCTTTGGACTCCCTGACTGGGAAATGTATTATGAGGCTGCAGCTATGGTATGGATTAAAGATTGGATCAACCTGGAAAATAGAAGAGTATTGTCGATAGAGGGTCACGACTTGCAGAGAGGGTGGCATAGTTTCCTATGGGATGGGAAATGTAAACAGCATGCATATTTCAGAGAGACATGATTAGAGATTCATTAAATTGGACATGGAACAAAATTAAAAAGAACTATTATACTAAAATACCAAACTGGTTGTCAACTATGGAAGCACAAATATCCAGGTGAGATATCAGAAGGACAAAGAACAATTTGGTTTCTGCATGGAAAAGCATCAATTAGATAAAATTCTACAAGAAATGAAAAAGAAAATGATTTCAAGAATATATAACTTTCTACTAGATTTTAAAATGGAAGAGGAGGTGGTCAAAGAGACGATGGTGGTATGGGCGAAAAATGTTGGCCATAATATAGACCTGGAAAATTGGGAGAGAATGTGGGGATCAAATTACAAACTAATTACATCCACAGCATACAAGGAAAATCAATACAAAATGTTCTACAGATGGCACCTTCCTCCCGCTAGATTGGCAAAAAATGTTTAATTCAGACCCAAATTGTTGGAAATGTGGAAAAGAAAAAGGCACTTATTTTCATATTGGGTGGACATGCTAGGAAGTGAAAAAATATTGGAATATAATTAGACAATGGATAGAAGAAATCACGAATCAGAAAATTGAATTTAATCCGGAAACTTTTTTATTAGATATAATAACACAAAAATTCAATAAAACAGATAGATATATTATGTTACATATATTAACAGCTGCAAGGATTTCATATGCACAACTCTGGAAGGAAAAAAGGGTTCCACCAGAAGGCATGGTTATTAAAAAAATAATAGATTGTATAGAGATGGACAGGCTAACGATGAAAATAAAAGACAGAGAAGATTTAATTTATTATAGGGCCTGGGATGCCTGGTATGAGTGGGTTAGAAATAAAAAGAAAAGAAAATGGCAATTAGGAAAAGAATGAGGGAATATGTAAATATGCAAATATACCATGGAGAAGATTGAGATGTAAGAATAAAAGATATTGATTTATAGTAAGAGCAAGATGCAATGGTAAAGGAATAAGTAAATACATATACTGAAAAATGTGAGGAAATGCAAAAGATGTCTTGATGTTGATAACAATGTATAAAGTTTTGTTTTATGTTTTTTAAAATTTGGAAACTTAATAAAAAAATTTTTTTAAAAAAAGAAGTGAATACTTTATAGTCCGTATTTAACAAGGAAATTGACTTGTAGTTTTGTATATATCAGGAGTCCACGTCTTCCTTTGGGATCAGCGAAATCAATGCCCCCCTCCATGAGTCCAGCATTCTGGCCGCCAATAAAACATCGTTAAAAACTTCCACCATAAGGGGTCCTATTAGTTCTCCTATTACCTTGTATAGTTCCCCTGGGATCCCATCTGGTCCCAGAGATTTACTATTTTTCTGATTCTCTATTGCTGTTTTCAATTCAGACCAAGTAATATCTTTATTTAATAATTCTTTTATCTCTTCCCCAATTGCTTTATTTAAAAAATAAAATTGCATTTTATCTAGATAGTTTCTTATCTTATCCTCATTGACCTCCTCCTTTTTATATAAATCTTCAAAATACTTATGGGCAATTTCTTTTTTCTGTTCTATCCTTTGTTGTGTATCTCCATTTCCATCTATTAATTGGTAAATCAATCTTTTTTCTTTCCCTTTTTAAAGTCTATAGGACAACCATCTCCCTGGCTTATTAGTGTGCTCAAAATAAGTTTGTCTAGTTGTATTCAAATTTGTAATCATTCTCTCTTGTTCAATTAAATTCAATTTGTGTTTAATTATTGTCATCTGGTTTTGCAATCTTGAATCTTTTGGGGTACTTTGTAATTGAGTTTCTAATTCTTTAATTTTTTGTTGTAGTTTATTTTGCTGGGCATATTTTTCTTTATTCCTCTTGGCATTATAAGAGATTGTTATACCTCTTATTACTGCCT
>NW_020769378.1:3113033-3135206 GCF_900518735.1 Pseudonaja textilis
CAGTTTCAAGAGTCCTGCTTTCTTGGGAAGATTGGAGAGGCAAGACCTTCCATTAGGCAAGAACTGAAAACTGGTCAACCCAGAGAGGTAACAACCGTAGGGACCGTGCATGTTCTGTCTTTAACTTCCTGGCTGAATATAAAGACAGTTAGATAAACTCTACAAAGACTTCCATACAAAGTTTCTTTATTGGATTGTAATAGGCATCCTCAAGGTATAACTCACAGTTATGTTGAGATTCATCTAATGTCCAATCTTTGCGTAGTTGTCTTCATAGTGTGAAAATATAGTTATCTTCATCCCATAACGATGGAGCAAAGGGAATGACACCAGTACAATGCTGGGGTCCAAGCAAGAGTAAAGGAAACTCCCTCAAACCCAATCAAGGGTCAATTCAGTGACCAATCAGGATTACAGATGTGACCACATGACATGAACTACATTTCCCATGAGGCATTAACTACATTTACCATGAGGCATTCCCTTAAGGGGAGAGCTCCCAATTCCCAATCAACTATATACTGTCTGAACAGCACACTCCCCACCTGGAATTATAAATTCCACTACCAACTATCTATCAACTAAAGTAAACAAGTAAGATAAACAGTAAATAGTAATATAGCATCAAACAATGCAATGAGGTAGATACAAAGCATGCAAAGCTTGAGGTTCAATCTTCAAGTTCAGCCTTTCTCTGCAGCAACACTAGGTTGGTGACTGGTCTGGTGTGGAGCTTCTTGGTGAAAGTCTGTGGGTCACAGGAAGAATCTTGTGACCTCACTATCTGGACCTTGACGTGACAGACTAGTCCATCAGAGCTGGGTAGGACTTGATGCACAAGCCCCATGGCCCATAAGTTCTGATGTACATCCTTATATTTTAGCAAGACAAGGTCCCCTTCTTCGAGGTTCAGTTCTTTGGTCTTCCATTTACTGTGGTCTTGTAAAGTGGACAGGTACTCTTGCTTCCAATGATTCTAAAGGGTGTTGGAAAGCCATTGGAATGGATGTTGTGAAGACATTTGCTTGGGTCGGGGCCTGCAGCTGATCAACACAGACTCTCCTTGTGATTCCCCATCCTAGTGCTGTCTGGAAAGCAAATGGGGAGCCTTTCGGGCCTTTGACTATTTCATTGTGAACGAAAGTGTCAGGTACGTCTACTCCCAACAAGAGCAGAATTTAGGCTTCCGGGTCTAGAGTGGGAAAGTGATGAGCCATGTGCTTCAGGTTAGGTATGTTGCTTGCTACCTCTGGTGTTGCAATCTGGCTGTGGTCACCTGGTATCCCATCCCATTCTAACACAGGCGGCAGTGGGAACCAGGAACTCGCATCTAATGACTCTATACAGAGTCCAGTAGCTTTCCTTCCCACCATGCTTCATGGTACAGTGCACATTGATATTGTGAAGTGCACTTCTTCCTTTTGAACAGTGAAGAATGTGGTCCTGGCCAGTGAGCAATTGCTCTGATTATCCACTATTACATAGATCTTCACTGCTTCTTCTGAGCGTCCATCGGGGTGGACATTGGTTAAGCAGATCTGATGACACGAACGAGGGGATAGTGTGTTATCGCACACTGGATGCAGAGCAGCTGGGTGCTTGTTGCTGTTGCATAAGTAACATTGCATCTTAGCTGTGCAGTTTTTGGCCTTGTGTTTAGTAGATTTGTAGCACCTGTAGTAGAGCTTGTATTCCCTTATCAAAGCTTTCCTTTGGTGCAGGGGTTTCTGTGCAAATGCCTGGCTACCGTTCAGCAGGTATCAAGAGTTGTGTAATGCACAGATCTGGACTTTCTTTGTTCTCGGAAGTCTATCTTGGGTTGTCTCTGACATATCTTTGCCCATACTCTGAACAGGTGAGGTAGCGATCTCCGCTTTATGTACAGCCACAAGGTTCTTTTCTCTTGTGATTTGCGCTATACTCTTGAAAGGTGTAGAGTTTGGGTTGAGTTGTCAATTGGGAGATAGCTGTTTCTGAGGCAGAGGTTTCGATAGCTGTTGCAGGACTTTGTTTGGTGGGCAATAAATTCTTTGAGAAGGGCAAAGGGTGGTTCTCTGCTTTGGTTAGCAGCTAAGAAGACATCAGACAAAACAATCCATTGTTCCAGTATCTCTTTCGGTAGTTTGGTAATGATTGCTTCTTGCATTATGAACTGGTCAAGGCAAGCAAGTCCTGGTAAGTCAGAGCATGTTTTGGCTGTCCGCAGATGCATAAGAATGGCGGAAAATTCCTCCAGCCTTCGGGGTTCATTGAGACTGATAGTGGGAAACCGTCAAGTCATTCCAAGAACGAGTATTCCATCAATGTGGAATTGCCACACTTCCGGTCAAGCGCATCCCATGCTCATTTTAGGGCAGTGCCTGGGTTGTTTAGTAGGGATAAGTAAATGTCTTTCACTATTTCAACAGACCATGTCAACAGAAATTTAAATTCTTCACCAGGATGCGGCCTTTCTTGTTGAATGATATCTGTGAAAACACACTTCCACAGTAGGTGGAAGTGCCTGCCTTGTCATTAAATTTATACACATTGTTAGCTGCTAAGTCCAGCTTTCCCCATCATGGTAACTGTTCTCTGTTTCCTCTCTGTGATGGCAGATCATCCCTTGGTGCAGCATCCTCATAGGCATGGCATTCTGGCTCGAAGGTATGTGTCATAGATGGTTCATGGTTCTCCTCAGAGTACTTCATGAGGTGGTCGTGATCCGTTAACACATACGCAGGTAGTCTCTTTTTCTGCCGGGTATGGGTACCACATTCATCTTGCCATACATCTGCGTTAGAGTTGCATTGCGGGTCTGGCAGGAACTCTTTTGCCTTTGGATTGAGTGTGCCAATCATGGCTGCTTGCATGGCTACCTGTTGAGAAATCTTTGTTGTTACTGGTGGGCTAATTTGCTAGCCGAGCAGGTCATGAGGAATTGTGGTAGGTTTGCTGTTTTGGGGAATGGAATCTCGAGTTTTAGGTCTTACGGCTTCAATTTTTTGACTGGCATTTAGATCCTGTGGGTTGAGATTCTCCCCTTCAATCCCTTGGTTTTGGGAGGCTGTTAACTAACTGTGCAGGTTCCACTAGCTCATGCTGTAGTGAGAACTGCTCATCCACATAGGCCTTGATAGGTTTACCTGGGCTCTCTCTTTCCAACTCTCCAAGGCTGAAGTTGAGGGAGGCATTGTCAGCCATCTTCCGTAATGCTGTGTGGTCTGTGCTGTCTTTGCTGCCATCTCTGACCCCTCCGATGGAGGAACCCAGTAAGTCAGAGAGCAACTATGAAGACCCTTTGGTGAGTGAGGTTGTTGAACGCTTTACAAATCCTGTAGAACTGTTAATTCCGGTAACAGGGAGAAAAGTGAGACTTAAGGCATTGCTAAGATTCGGGGTGCACGAGAAACCTAATACTTGACTCTGGTCGGGGAACTGGGCATTCAACTAAAGCCACTAAAAACCTCAGTCTCATTCTGCCAACTTGATGGGTCCATTGCAGGGGGTGTCCTGGCCATGTTTGCCAATGAACCACTCGAACTAACGATGGTAAATCACTCTGAAACCATTGCTTTCATTGTGACACCAGGGATGGACTGACCCCTAGTTCTGGGGCTAACCTGGTTAAAGGAGTGGAACCCAAGGGTGGACTGGGCAGAGGGGATCTTCCAATTCCCTAACGATGAATTAATTCAGAACGAGGAACCCCACCAGGCTGAAATACTGCCGAGTGAGGAGGTAGCTGCGGCTGCGGCAAATGGACTCCTACTGGGCATCCCCAGGGAATACTGGGATTTGATGGATGTTTTCAATGAAACGGTCTCAGATGAACTTTCCCCCCCATAAATCTACAGATTGTGCCATCAAGATTTTACTGTGGGCCAAACTGTAGGGTTTCCTGCCTGAGCAGGAGGTTTGAGTAGAAGACCTCCAAGGTTCCTTCCAACTCTCTTAATCTGTTATTCTTTTAGTGAAACGTCATTCCTAGTGATTGAATAGATATATCTGAGGAATTTACCTAGCAGTAATATGGCATATTACCATTATTTTCTTTTGGGATAGTTTTTCAACTTTCCAGTTTAGCCTATTGCCTAGTATTTCCTCCATTCAACACCTAATTACATTAAACATGGACTTTATTTTACCCATGGCTGGAAAAAAGAAGTGGAGATTTAAGAATATAATCTACAGTATATTGTTAATAACCCAGCATGATGTTCATTAAGCACTAACAAATGTAAATAGAAATAGAAAATAAATACAATCTTTAAAAAAGGCAGAATGCAGTTTTAAACATGACTGCCATCATATTGCCATCTTCTCTCCTGCTTTCAAATCTATTTCAGCCCATGTCTTTCTTGTTAGAAAGCTCCTTCTTTCTAACACAAGGAGTGCTATGATTGTTCTACTTCCAACTATGTAAAGCACAGGGTTTTTTTTTCCACCCATTTTGCACTTTCCTATCTTCTTTTCCATCTTGAAATCCTTCAGCTGACTTTTCCTGTCTCTTCATCTCCAACACACATGCACACACACACACACACACACACCAAATTCGTTTCATCATTTTGCTTATCCAGCTTCCAGCTGCATCTCCTGTCCTGGATTCTTCCCTAAGTTTCTGTAATAAAAGTACCAGATTGGAGTTGCTTTGTCAAAAGTGTTTATTTGCCATTTGCTACCATATGGGCCCAAAAGCAAAATTGTCAGCTAGTCAATTAAAACAAGTATGTTGAACAAAATGTTATGAACTGACATTATGGGTATATGTTTTTTTATGCCTTTTGTTGCCATCTGTTTATCTAAACAGTTCTGTTCTCTCCAAATACATACAAATATCTGCCACATGGAAAGCTCAAACACAGCAGCCAATCGTTTGCTCTCAGCGTTGCCTTTTGCCCTTTTTTTCTCATATGCTTGCCTATCATGAAGGAGCAGGAGGAAAAAGGATTATTCATGTTATAATGGAAAGAGGAAAGGGACTCTTTCAAAGGATAGTAGAACAGAATCTTTTTAAACTTCCTACTTTTGCCTCTATGCATGACAGGATAGCTTGAAATATAATATTAAATGTATACCGCTTATATTGTATATTGGATAAAAAGAACCCATTGGTCTGTGTAAAGAATTCATCCTATTTAGCATCATCTTGAAAGCTGTAAAAGTGCATAATCTGTCTATATTAAAAATGAAGAATTATGGAGAACATTTGCATCAGTACATTGCATTCCTGGTGACTGCCTAGACAAGTCCCCAAGATTTCTTAGCAAGATTGCAGAACTGGTTTGCTATTGCCTATTTCCTGGAGTTGAGATGGTGTTCCTGGCCATCTATCTACGTTTGTGTCTAAGGCAGGACAAGAACTAGGTGCCATAATATTATACCAACCCAGTATGCAGTAGCATAAGATCCAAGTGCAAGATGGCATCGTCATATTTTCATTGTACTTATAACTGTTATGAAGAATATTGGAACTCATTTTGGTTTTTTCTTTTCTATTTTTTTCCTTGTCTTGCATTTTTTGTTTTCTTTTTTCCCTTACTCTATATTAGTTTGTATTAGTTCTTATTTTCTTTTTAAAATATTTTTAATAAAATTATATACAAAAATATATTCTCATGTTTTCTAGCAGTTTTTTTTCTACATAACTTATTTGACATGTGTTTCCCTGTTTACATTTTTCTGCTTTGTTTTTGCACAGGTATTACAAAAAATCCAAGCTATCAAAAACATAATACTTAGCATGACATAAAACCTTTGGTAATCTATTCATAGCTTTTGTAATTGCTACTACAATTTCAGTCATGCCTCTTAGAGCATTGGTTGCCAACTAGTGGGCCGGGGACCACTGGTGGTCCACGAGAAAATTTTGGTGGCCTGCAGAAAAATGTCACCCCCAAAGCACCCCCCCAAAGCAATTAATCCAGGCTGCACCGCCCACATGGCCTGCGGGAACACAAGGCTTGCATTTCTTGCATTGCAAACAACACGAGGTACTGAGGGGAAAGTGGAAAGGGCAGAGGGGGAAAACTTGCCCCACTCGCCCCATGTGCCTGCCCTGGCCACCGGGCTGCTTCTTTCCACTTCTTTCTTCTTCTGCTTTTGGCTGCACACAAGGAAAGCAGCAGAAGTCTTTCTTTCTCTCCCCCAAACTCCTTCAGAAATGAGTCTTTGGGACCCTGCAAGGCATCCTGCTCCAAGAGGCTGCGCCAGTGTGACAAGTCTCACAAAGACTCATTTCTGGTGGAGTTTGGGGTGGGGGAGAAAGTAATACTTCTGCTGCTTCTGCTGCTTTCCTTGCACGAAGCCAAAAGTCTCTCTTCCGCTCCCCCTGAGAATGGAGCTGGAGATGGTATCCTGTGATCCCAAATAAAGAATGATCGATTGGTAGGAAAACGGTGGGGAATTTTCCTGCAGACTTTTTGGGGGGGTTTTCCCAGGCTCTCTGGTCCACGGGATTTAAAATTATGAGTTTGGTGGTCCCTGAGGTCCAAAAGGTTGGCGACCCCTGCTCTCAGATCCCTTCCAGCTCTATTCTTTTCTAAGAGTATACAGAGAATAAAACATAATGCATAACTTTGAAACCAGTAGCATCCAAAATTAACACAGTAGGCCCCAATTACAACAAAAAGTGCTGTCAAGGTTCAGACTGATTCTGACTGATGAACACAACCAAGCAAGCACAATCGAGACAATCCAATCTCTTTAGGAAAAACTTTATTGAGTACATAATTTTGACACAGATTAAGGCAAAACCAGCTTTGACTATTTTCTGCACAATCCCATATACTTAAAGTACAGAATTGCCCTTCCCCATCTTGGTGTAAGTCACATTGTCCAAGTAAATGTATCCAAGTTGTAATAAGTAAGTACTTCTGAGGATCTTAGCCACCTGCTGAAGGGTCCTTGGTTCTTCCAATTTGTTCCCCCTAAATTGTCCAAATTTATACACCTTTTAATTTTTCTTATTTTACCTCATAAAGTGTTCTATCAAATAGTATTTATAATCCAAAATGACCCACCAGATTTCCCCATATTTTATTAATCCACAGAGTTAATTAATCCACAGAGTTAATCTCTCTAGTTTCAAGGGCAGTTCTTATCGTTTATAATCCACACTGCTTTAAAAATCTTCAGAAAACTCTCCAGTTACTCCCAAACAGCCAAAAAAGCAATTAGATACAAAACCAAAGACAACAAAAAGATGGTCTTCCAGCTGTTGTTTGGCTTCACTTTGTTTCTCTTCCCTTCTCGTTCTCCTCTATTTTCCTTCTCTTATCGACTCTCCTTCCTTGTCAAGGTCCCACTATGTAATAATATAGTATCTTTTTTCACCAGTAGGTGGCATCCCAGCTTTAACTTCCAGCCTTAAAAGGAGGCAGAAGCTATAACAGCTGATTGTCAAAATGATCAAAACAATCCATTTTCTTTATACAATTTCTTCCAGTAGTCAGACAATATTATCAGCAAATTAAAATAACCTTTTACAATATTGCAAGTTCCAAACTGGTCTTTCTATATTTTAAAGCTTCATAGTTCTCCCATTAGCGTTTTTTTCCCCTCTTTTGGGTCCGTAGTCTGTCTTCCATGTGTTAATTTGCCAACTTCTCAGCATTTTGGAGAATCTTCTTTTTTAAAAAAATAATAATTTGGGTTTAAGTCTCTAATATAGAATTTGAAAATCATCTCATCCAGTTCCAATCCTCTGTTCACAAACTGCTCCAGCTCATAATCTTCTTGTCCAGGTTATCACAGCTTCTTTCTTTTTTCTTGAACATCATAGAAGCTGCTACTTGGGATTTCACAGCCTAGATGAATCCCCTGACTAGGTTTTGGTCGATACAGTCTCTTAACTCCTCCCATCTCTTTCAGAGTCACTGAGTATGTTTTAGGCTTAGGGAATTTTGCCCCTGGCAAGAGGTGGGGGGGTAGGATGTCATTTCTTTTTGCCGAATGCCTTTGCCAAGTCTTGATATTCTTTGGGGGTGGCGTTCACTCCTGACATCAACTCAGAGACCGCTTTTATGTGCTAAAGGTCTTTTTCCTTGCTTTTCTACTCATCAGCCTTGCCCCTCCCCCTTCCCTGGGGTTTGGGGTCCTTCCTCATCATCTTTACTCGCCTCTCATTCTTTTTCGGGTGCATGACCAGGCTCCACTTTGTTAGCCAGGATAGCCCCAATATCGTAGCCTCTGCCATTTTGGGGAGCCATCACGAACTGGATAGTCTGTCTCCGGCTTCCTAATCTCAGGTGCATCGGTTCTGTCAGGTATAGGATGGGCAGCCCTCCCACTAGGCTACTAAGTGAGTAGTCATTCACCTACTCAAACTTCATGGGTTGGCGCAGGTTCCTCACCTTCAATTCCAGCTTCCATACTGTCTGCAGGCTGACTGAACATGGGGTGCACCCTGAGTCTATTATTATCTTCATGATTCCCTTTGCCCCTGAATGGGCCACTACAGTCTCCACTTGGGCCAAAAAGGGGTTCAATGGTTCCACTTACCATTGGGTCACCTTCCCCCTCGCTCTTGCTCTCATAGAAGGTGAGCTGTAGATCTTCCAGTGTTGGAATTCTCAGGAGGCAGATCTCAAAGACCCAGCACACCACTCACGAATTCTCCTTCCCTTTCTTTGGTGGCTATTTCAGTTCTGACAGGTTCGGAGTCTTTAGAGTCACTACAGTGCTGTGGCTGGACAGGTTGAAGCTCAGTAGCCCGCCTGGCCACATTTGAAGCACACTCTGCCCGCGCATCTCAGGGCCTTAGCAGGAGCAGAGGTCAGTGTGATGGGGGGCTTCTGCCCCCAGCGGATGTTTCTCCTGGCTCCTTTTTGGGCAGCCTTCAGCTCTTCTATGCCTTTTGTACTGTACTAGGTCCAGCTCTACATTCGTTGCCCACTGGTACCAGTCGTGGATCTGCTCTGCCATTCCCTGTGGTAGGCACATGTGGTACATCTCCCTATTGAGGCCATCTTGGATCAGGAGTCACTCCAGCCAGTGTCTCAGCTTTCTTGTCAGCATTTGGAATTTGTGGGTGTATTCAGCCCTTGTCTGATAGCACAAGTCCTGGACTCCGCTTGCCGGACCTGCGTGAGGTCTCCAAACTGGACTCTGAACTCCCAAAGGAAGGGGTTGGGATCCCCCCAATTCTGGACCCCCTTTATTGTGGAGCCCCATCACCCATTCCACCACCTCTCCTTCCAGGTTCTCCATGATGGCATTCACACACACCACATTGTCAAAATATGTCAGTCCATAGCAATTCAGACGAGCCCACACTTAGGTCAGGAAGAATGCCAGCTTCTTTGGACTCCCATCAAACATGGTCTTGATTGGCGGGGATTCCATGGGGCCTGGGATGCCCCAATACCTCTGAGGCTATCCCGCTCCATGAGGGAAAGGCCAGAGCTGGGCTTCTGTGGCTGTTGGTTATGCTGGAGGCTGGTCAACAATCTTGTGCTGCTGGGCTGTTGTTTGTTCAGGTCCTGCCACATCTTGCCCTGGGACCAGGAGGAGGTTCGTGTGGGGCGGCTGTCATCCCCCCCGCCCATTCTTGGTTGTGGTTGAGGCAGTGGTGTTGGGAGAGTAACTAAGGATTGCCCGGACCCAGGCGGTGGTGTCGGCCATTCGCCGTACCAGTTTCCCCCCTGCACTTCCATTCTCTCTCAGCTGTTTGACCAATGGGCTGCGGCAGGCTTGCTAGATAGGTACCTCCACCCGATCAGCTCTTCCCACTCCACTGCTCTCTTTCTTCTCCATCTTAGGCCTTAGGTAAATGCCACTCTGGGAGGGAGGAGAGAGAATTCAGCTTCAGACACCTTCGGCACCAGACCTCAGCACAGCTCCTCTCCTGCCTGTGGGAGCCCCTGGCTGCTACGGTCTTGTCCCCCTTACCAGATGCTTAGTCCTCTCTGCTTGCACCTTCGCACAGGTCATGGCCATCTGGGCGCTGAAGTCCACCTGGCCGGTGGCTGGGACTTCCTTTGCTTGGGCCATCCTGGGCATGGCCACCTGCTCTCCCTTCCATTCCACTCTGGACATCTCCTGGTTCTTCACAACTCTTACAACTCTACAGATGGGCTGTAGGAGCCCAGGATTCCTTGGTTGGTTTAACTCTGAAAGGAGAGCTGGTTTAATGTTAAGGTTCTGACTGATGGATCCATCAGAGCAAGCACAACCGAGATGATGATCCAATCTCTTTAGGCAAAGCTTTATTGAATACATCATTTCAGCACATTGTCCAATTAAATGCATCCCGCTGAAGGGTCCTAGATTCCCACAAGTTGCTCTCTTGATGTCTGGAGCCTACATTCCAATTCCAACCTTCCTCTCTGCCTTAGTTTGTTGGCAAGCTGAGAGGTGATAAGCGCGCTTTGAAGCTTGTCAAATGCACGAATAACAAGTCTATTTCCTTGAATAGCCCTTGCAGAAATAAGCCGGCACTCTATTTTTAAGTACGTCTCAGTGATCCATCAATGTTGCACAAATGCCATGCGCACTAAGAAGGCCATGCTGAATCAGTGCTGACATAATTGTATACTCCAAGCATGAAAATGAATACTTGGTTGCAGAAGTAGCTGATATAGAAGAGAGAAAAGGCAATAGACTATCCAATACATATGGCTGATGAATTAAATGAATAAATATACTCTGTGATAACAAGAACACATGGTTCCACAAGTGACTATTCATTGTCAAAGATAAGCATGGGTGTCTCTTGTTGCATATAGGAACAACTGGAATTTAATAATGTTGACCCAGAATAATGATGAAGCAAGTAAGGCCAAAGTTTTATTTTTTTTATAGTTTACATTAATACCCTACTCTTCCTCATAGAAACTTAAGGTAACACAGATAATATTCCCAATTCCAATGTATATTTTTAACAGTCATATGAGATTAAGTTTAGCTGTATGTAGAGATTTGAACCTGAGTATTTATTCTCATTTGTTTTTCCCTTTTCCTAGGCCTAAAATCAGACTAGAAACCATAAGACTATACATTCTACTCCTGTCTTAGACACAAAGCCAGTTGAGTGACCTTGGGACACTCTCAGCCCCAAGAAGCAGGCAATGGCAAACCGCTGTGGAAATTAAGCCCCTGCCCTCTCTTCTAGAAAAATGAAATATTTTAGGATATATTAAAAAGACAGAATATTTCCCCTAAAAGAGAAGTAGAAACTCAGAGAGGCAGAAACTCAGCCTCCCACCTTGGTTAATGGGCCATTAAGGCCTGGGCCAGTCTATTTTACATAACAAAGATCTACCTCCTTTAGGCAGACCCTAATGAATTGCCCTTCATTGCATCACCCACCAAGTTTCAACCAAACTTAGCACACAGACAACCAAAAAGCTAGCTATGACCTCTGACAGCAACCGATCGGGATACTCTTCCTGTGCCCCAGGAAGTTCAAAGCCAGAGAGGGTATAAAACTCAGAGACTCTCAGCATCTCTTCTCTTTTCTGCCCAGGAACCCAACCTGTTCATCAATAAACCATGTGGAACTGAACCCAGAAGGATATTTCTTCCCACACCATTTTTGAAATTTTGCCAAGAAAAGTATAAGGAATTGTCCAGGCAGTCACCCAGTTCAACAGTGACTTGAAGTGGGGGAGGCAGAGTCACTATCACATTATCTTTTGATTCCAAAGCTTTACGGTCTCTTTCCTCACCTATCCAAATCTCCTCTTCCAGAACCAATTTCTGCCTGATTGTCTGGTTGCCTGTTATATAAAAGCATGTTTCGTGTTTTGTTCCATGTTCTGTCCGGTTGCATGTTTTCTTTTCTTACTGAAATCATACATTTGTGCCCCTTCTCCTTGTCGTGAGACAAACAGGCAGTCTCATATTGAGAGATCGGCAACTTTTAGACCACTTCCTCACTGTTGTCAGCCTTGTGGAGTGAACATGTAAACGTTTTCATGCTGTACTTGAAATGAGATTATAGACTAGTCGACTCAGCTGACTTAATGGATTTTAAAAAACTAGATCCTATTAATGCAGTCAGTGCCCCAGGATATCCCTACTACTGAAGAAAAGATAATCTGCCATGAAAATTAAATCCTGCCTCAAAACACGAGGTCTGCTTAATGTGATCCATTACACAGTTTACTTGTTTATATCTAATATTGTAACAGGCATTGGCTCCTGAGCAGGACACAACTAAAAAGAAGAGTAAATTACCAGGAAAATGAGTTTTAGTTTCTTTTTTTTTCCCTCTCTTGATCTCTTGTTTTCTCTTTTTGTCTTCCTTTGTTGTTGTTTTTTTCTCTCTCATGAAATCAGACTTCTTGCACAGAGGGAAACAAGCAGGGAAAAAAAATGTAAAGATACAATCTGTTGTGAACTGATTTCAGTTATTTCACCGAATAAGGAATAGAGGGGAAGCGTACAGTGCTAAAGATGTGCAAAGAACCACAATTATTTCCTCACCATTTCAGGAACAGAATCATTAAATTGGGGAGGGAGGAGGTCAACGAAGGGTAGTCATTCAATTCTGGATGCTTTTTGAATGAGTTTGCCACCTCTGTAGAATCACTGAATGTCAATCTGTTGTTAATATTAGCAAGTTTTCTCTGACATTCAGCTGGAATTTCCCATCCTGTAATTTAAATGTATTATTCCATGTCCTGCATTCTGGAACGATAAAGCACAGGTTTATTTTCAGAAACTTGGAGAATGCTATCATTTTCCAAACTCACTTTTCTCTTTTTAAAACTTAACACCCCTAATTCCTTCACTTTTTCTTCACATGATTTATTTTCAAGTCTCTGATGATCCTCATTGCTTTCTCTGAAACTGTTCTAAACAGTCTAAATACTGCTTAAAGTGTACATTCCAAAACTGTACATGATACTTATGGAAGAATCCAGTCAACAAATAGTAAAATTGAACTTTTTTTTTCTTCCTGGCATATTCCTACAGTTTTCACTTTTTTCAGTTCAACAAAGGCTAATCTGTTGGTTGAAACAGAAATTGAAACAGGAATTAACTTGATGTCATGAGCTGTGACAGAGCAACTGGTCCGAAGTTACCCAGCTGGCTTTCATGCATAAGGCTGGACTAGAACTAATTGTCCTTTGGTTTCTAGCCTGATGCCTTAATCACTAGACTTGGTGTCAGCAACCCGTGGCTCCGTAGCCGCATGTGGCTCTCTGGGCCCTCTGTTGTGGCTCCCTGTCACTGGCTAGCCCCACTGCTCACCCTCCCCTCCCAGTCACTCCTCACCTGGCCTGAGAAGGTAAGGGCAATAGTCCGGGATGGAGAAGTAGCCGGAGCCTCACTCTGACACCTCACTCTTGCTGGAGCTTCTTCCAACCCTTGTTGGTGCTGGGCATGCCTCGGTTGCTTGGGTTGATGCGCAACCTGCTCTCCGCCCTGAGACTCTGGCATGACCTGGCACAACCGATGCCAGCCTCATTAACATAAGGGCTGATGGGGAGAGAATGATAGAAAAGGGGAATGGGCCTGCATGTCAGTATATTCATGAACTGGAATACAGCTTAGTAACAAGGTTCAGCCAATGAATAGGCATAGCAACTAAATCAGCCAATGAGGATAGTTTGGAAACTGAAACTAGAAGTAGTCTAGGCTGGAAACTGAAACTAAAAGTAGCCTAGGCGTGGCTCTATGTTAAGCTCTGCAACTCTGCAGCTATATTGAGCTCTGAGTCTGTCTATTGAAGATGAAACTTGCTTGCTTGTTTGCCTGCTTGCTTGCTGAAGACAGGACCTCTGCTCTGAACTTGCAACATGTTTCTGTATGTGTTTGCTCCAAGTTGGAGAAATCTACAACTGGTTTGTAAAACCTACTTATGTTTATAAAGATGTTAAAGGAAGCATCAGCTATCTGTGTTCATTTTTCTGGCGCTGAATTATGACTGCAAAACTCTCGATGCTGCAGCACCCAGCCATAGCTTTAAAACATGCCCAGGGAACTTTCGCCACCTGGGGGATGTTTTTCAATGAAAGCCACCAGCGGCACCACTCCTCTGGAGGAGTAAAGAAGCTCAGGGCAGAGGGAAAAGGGGGATGGACCTGCTGAACTTCAAATGCCCATCCTGGGTGTCAGACATAGAGAAAGCTGGAGTGCCTTTGCCAAAGACACTCACTCATCAGCCAGTCTACCCCTCTCTCTGTATCTCTCTCTCTCTGTCTTTCTCTGTGTGTCTCTCTCTCTATGTCTCTGTGTGTGTGTCTCTGTATTTCTTTCTCTCACTTTCTCTCAGATAGCCACAGCTGGGCCAAGCTGGTGAGCTGTCCTTTGGGCTCTTCATTACTCCATTTCTTCTTGGCAACTTTTTGAAAATCTGGGCTGGCTGAGGAACAAATGTGAGCCATGGTGGTGGCTTCCCTTTGGGCAATCCTCATCCTCATCCTGTCAGCTTTGGAAGCCATACTGAGATTCGATGCTTCCACGCTGCCACAAGTCTGAGAAAGTGGAAGGGGGTGGCTACTACCGGTAATTATAACTTTATTTGTTACTAGATGTTCATAGATCTGTTTTTTATTATTATTATTTTCCAGTATCTTCCCATTAGGCTGATTGGTCTGTAATTTCCTGGGTTCATTTCCACCCCCCGCCCTTTTTTTTTTTTTTGAAGATGGGAACCCCATCAGCTTTTTTCCAATCCTCTAGTAGTTCCATGGTGCGCCAAGATTTTTTAAAGATATGATACAATGGTTCTGATATAACATCTGCCAGCTCCTTTAGAACTCTGGGGTGTAATCCATCAGGTCCCAGTGATTTATATTCATCAAGGTCAGACAGGTGTTCCCTTACCATTTTCTTGCTTATTTTAATTTTTATTTCTAGTCTGTCTTTTACAGTTACGTTTTTGGTAGAATGGACTAAAGTTTCATTTTGTGTGAAGACTGATCCAAAGAATGAGTTAAATGGCTCTACTTTCTCTCTACTGCCTGTTACTTCCTTGCCATCTTCTCTCTTAAGTGGACCTGCTGTTTCCTTGACTTTTTTTTTCTTATTACTTAAAACCTGCACTACAAGTATTTTCTATTATTTCACAAACTTTTTTTTATTATCTTTGACTTTTGTTGCAATCTTTGTTCATTCTAAGCCTTTGCTTTTCTGACCTCATTTTTGGCAGATCTGGGCTATCTACTGATACTTTGCCTTATTTATGTGTCCTTCTTTCCATTTTTTTTTTTTGTACTTATCCTTTTCGTTTTTCAGTTTATCAGAGAGATCTTTATGCAAAAATATGCTGGGTTTTTTTTGGATTTCTTGTTTTTCTTTTTTTCAGTGGTATTGTGCTGGAGTGGGCTTTTATGATCACGGTTTTCAAAGTTTTCCATGATTCTTGTTTTCCCCTTTAGGGTTTTCATCCATGGAATTTCTCTTAGGCTCTCTCTCTGTTAAAATCAGCTCTTTTAAAGTTTAAAACAATGACTGGATTATGTTCTATTGCTTGACGTGGTCACTCTCACCTAAAGTTCCAGCAACTTCAACTTCCTCCATCATTTCTTCTCTATGTAAGAATTAGGTGTAGTATCATTTTTCCTCCAGTTCCTTCCTCTACCTTGGATCACAAAATTTCATCTAAAATCATTAGGTATCTGTTCAATCTCCCACTTGCTGCAGAGTTTGTCTCCCAATTGATATTAGGGTAATTAAAGTCTCCCATTACTACTTTGGTAGGTTTACTACATACAGTTATTAATTCAAGAAGAGATTGGACTGCCATCTGTCAAAAATGGTGTAGGGTCTCCTGGTTATGTGGGGCCTTGGATAAGATGACATACAAGGTCCCTTCCAACCCTGATTATCTGTAAAATAGGCAAAGCAGAGAGGAAAATAGGGAAGGAAATGGGAACTTGGCAATTGCCTGCAATAGCTGAGCGCCTCTATTTCATAGCAATGAAATCTACAGAATAACCTTCCAAATACTGCTTTGGGTTCCTGAAGGAAAAATACAGCATTCCCAAAATATGATTGACAGTGTAAAACAACTGAAAATATTTCCCCACATCAGGCAAAAATCTCAGAACCCAAGATGTCCTGGATCTTTACATTACTCGGCTCTTGTTCTTGCCATCTGGTCTGTGCCTGCCCTGGGTTCAGATTAAGCCTTGTGGATTTGTGAAGAACACCGGTTGTCTTTCCAGTTTCCCTCTAAAAGAGGTTTTCAGCATCACGTTAATCCATGGTGATAACAGAAGACCCGGCTCCCTGTTCTTTATTTTTCCAAAAAGTTTTTTTATTTATTTTTTACTTTTGCACATCTCTTCATGCGAGCAACGTGATTCCGGGTTATAACACACTTGTACGTAGTCATACTTTCATTTCCGCCAATCTCATATAATATCATCTCATCTGATTATCCATTTCACTCATCTTTCAATAAGTGGCTCCCTGTTCAATGCTGTTATAAACCTTCAGCTCATTATGAAACTCTTTTTTTTGTATTGTTCTTGTTTCGTTTTGTGTTTTCCCAAATTTTGTTCTATTGTACTTTACTAATCTATTTCATTCTTTTTGTTAGTTCTTATTGTTTTTATTTTATTTTTGTTTTAAATATGATTGTATAAGCCGCCTCGAGTCGTCATGGGTAAATAGGCAGCAATATAAATCAAATAAATAAATAAACACACTCATTTGAGATGCGACAAATGAGGTGAATTACTCTGTCTATTGGCAAGAGTTTGGCTCGCTATATTATATGTGGGACCACCAGTGGTGGGCTGCAAATTTTTTAACAACCAATTCTCTGGCTGGATAGATGTGGCCGGTGACTGGGTGCGTGATGTCACTCATCATACCCAGCCTCACTTCCTGGTCACTCGCCTCAAAGGAACAGGTAGGATTCAGCCAGTTGGGGCTAATCCCATCAGGCCCCACGCTCACCCATTTTGGGGCATGTTTTGGGTCTGTTTTCAGGCCTTTTGAGGGGCATTTTTAAACCATTTTTGGCCTCAAAAATGGCCTGAAACCAGCCCAAAAATGCTCCCCCCCAAAAAAACCCTGAGAACAACCCAAGAACCAGGCCATTTGGGGGGCTTTTTCTAGGCCATTTTCAGGCTATTTTCAACCCCAAAATAAACTAAATATGGCCCAAAAACCAGGTCAAAAAAGGGTGGGGGTGGGGCCAGCCAGTGGTGGGATTGGCCAGTCCACCGAACTGCACCTAATCTTAACTACCAGTCTGCCAGAACTGGTGTGAAGTGGCAGCAGCCCACCTCTGGGGACCACTATCCCAGATATCTCTCATCCACTTTTCTGCCTGTACCTCAATAGACACTGTTACCTCTTTTCCCACCCAACCCTTTGTGCCCCCACAGACATATACTGGTGCTGCCACATAACAGCAGCATTTCTGGGAAGTATTGTGAGCCATGCAGGCAGACACAAAGCCTGTCTTTCGATGGCTGAGCAGGTTGAAAGAACCCTTTTCAACATGTCCAGATTGCTCTGGGTTATCTTTATTGACAGACCTGGCCATCTCCTAGGGCAGAGGCATGTAGCTGTTGTGGGCTGTTTCTTCTTTGGCAGTCGCTTTTCATCAGGGAAATGGCTTTGGATTAGAGTTGTTGAGGGCAGCATTTATTTTTCTGCATTTACTTTTACATGGTAACAGAGCCCCCCAGGGTTAGACTTCCTTTTATCCACAGTAATCAAGATTTTTCTGCTTATCCCAAATGGGATAGTAGGAAACCATTTTCCTCCAGTGCATTAGCTTCCTCCAAATCCAAAGTTTGTTTCTCCAAGAAAAATTATTGGACTCTGTTGTTGGACAATAAAGACTCATGGCCTCCTTCACTTCCATCTCTGCAGATGTTCTATGGCTCAACTAGGTAGGACAGAATTGAAGCAAAAGAGCAGAAAGTGAATAGCAAGAGCATCCAAGTGGTAGGTCCACCGAATGGGAATTCATTCCTGAACACTAAGAACAGAATCAGAAAATGAAAGGGACAAGCAACCTAGAAGTATAAGGGAGCTACTATTTTGCCATCAAGTTTATTTTCATTCACATAACATAAACCCCACCTCCTTGTGAAGTCATATAACATTTGCATTCAATGATCAGTTTGGTAGTATTTAAAATGTGAAATAAATATTGCCACATGGAGAAGAAAGCAAGCAGCAGCAGATAAAAACAATTGTGAAAGAAAGAAAAATAATAATAAATAAACATTATGAAGGGCTTTTTCTTGCCAGTATAATATTTTAAAATCCTATAACCTATTCCAGAAGGGCACAATGGAAATTGTTTGGCATCTTGTACAGTTAAAAGTTTTTTTTTTAAGGTAATAAACTTATTCCCTCTACATTTTTTTTCCAACTTATCTAGTTACAACATTGTGAATTTAATTTTCTATAAATGAATTGGTTGCACTTTTTCAGTAAAACATCAAGTTATGATAATTACAGTGAAGTTCAACACAGAATAATTTTAAAAATTCAAATGACTGTAAGGAAAACTGGAATATGTATCAGCAGGCTGGGCTCACTTCTAAGGAGTGGCTGGGCTCACTTCTCACCAAGACAAAATTGACTACCTGGGATATAGAATATCCCATGAGGGAATAGAGATGGATCCACAAAAAGTAAAAGCCATCATCAATTGGGAGCCGCCTCAAACCCGCAGCTACAAAGTTTCTTGGGTTTTGCAAACTTTTACTGTCAGTTCATTCCAGCTATTGCAAATATCGCCTTCCCCATTACATACTTGTTAAAAACAAAAGTGGAGGAACTGAAACCAAGTCAACCCCTTATCTGGACTATGGAATGCCAAGCAGCATTCAAAAAACTTAAACAACTATTCTCAGCCGAACCAATCCTAAAACACCCAGACCCAAAACAACCATTTGTCATCCAAGTGACATAGCAGTATGAGCAACCCTACTCCAAAAGAACAAACATGGACAATTGCAACCATGTGCGTGCACTTCTAAGAAATTAACAGAAACTGAGCAAAGATGAGCCCTATGAGAGAAAGAGGTGTATGTCACATGATGGGCTCTCCTCACCTGGAGACATTTCTTAGAAGGGAACAAAATTCCCTTTGAAGTTTGGACTGATCATAAAAATTTAGAAGTGCTGAAAACTCCATGGAAACTTTCCCCCAAACAAGTACATTGGGCACAATACTTTAAATGTTTTAATTTCACTCTCAAGTATCTCCCAGGGGGGAGGAACCTCTTAGCAGATGCCTTGTCCAGAAAACCCCAAAATAAAAGCAGAAAGATTGAAATTGTTAAACCAATGCTCCAAACAACCCAGCTAGCTGCCAAAATAATCACCTGAGCACAAACGGAAAAAAAATAACTTGCTGACAATGTGATGGCTTCCAAATTTAAGGAGGCACTATTAAGGATGACTGGTTCCAGGCTAACAAAAATATTTGCTTACATAAGGACAGTTAAGCCTGGGTAGAGAACAAACTTTACATCCTTGCCAGCCAAAGGCTGGACCTCATGAAATGATGTCACAACTCCAAAATAGATGGACACTTTGGATTTGCAAAAAGTCTGCACCTCTTCAAAAGACAATTCTGGTGGCCATTCCTTAAAAAACATAGAGACCTGCCCCACCTGCACAGCTGAAAAAAGACAACAAGGAAAATCCCCAGGACTTCTGCAAACTGTAGCAGAACGTTCAGCTCCCTGGAGAGAGATTTCTATTGATTTTATAGTGAAACTGCCTGAAAGTGCAGAAAACACCATCATTTGAGTTGTAACGGACCTTTTTTCAAAACAAGTCCATTTTATATCCTGCCAGAAGATCCCAACAGCCAAGGCACTAGCAAAAATGTTTTAGTACACATTTATTGCCTACATGGAGCCCACAAATGAATTATCTCAGACAGGAGTGTACAATTTACTTCCAAATTTTGGCAGGCTTTTAAAAACCTGTCAGGGATTGAGCTCTTCGCATCAGCCCCAGATGAATGGGAGTGTTGAGAGAACCAACAGGGTGTTAGAACAATATTTAAGATGTTTTATTAACTACTAACAGGACAACTGGAGTGACCTTTTGCCTTTTGCTGAGGTAGCTTACAATAACTCTGTTCACAGTTGCACTGGTTTCACCCCATTGCAGGTAGCCACAGGGCAAGAATCCAACCCCATGCCAGAAATACCCACTGTTCTGACCAAGGCTTCCTGAGACAATAACAATCACACGCTGTTCTCAAAAACCTTGTTTTTATTTCAACGGCTGTGAATTATACGCATTCATAGCCCATAATGAGTCTCAAACAATTTATGAATAGTGCAAAACAGTCTTTTTGGATAAGGCTGATAAGCACCAGCTTTATCTCCATTGAAATGCTGCCAATGACTAAATTGTCAATTAACTGTACAAGGCCAAATGGAGCACAAAGTCAACACGAAGCTTCAGAGTTTAAACCGACCAGAACAAATAAAGTTGCTTCCTGCAAAGGCTCATGTCCTTTTGCTCCTCCTTTATGTCTTATGGCAGGGCCAATCATCTCCAAGCCTTACTCCCAAGTTGCCCCTTTTGTCTTAACTGTTCTTGCCTTCTCGCAGCTCTGCACAAGCACGCACTGGGAACAGGCTTCCCCGTTTCTCTGCCTTGCTGATGTCAGATTCTGGAGGCTCTGGGGTCAGCACATAACTCTCAGATGGCCCTGGCCCCTTCTCTGTGTCAGACCAGATACCTCGTCCAAGCCCTTCTCAGACTCCAGGACTGGCCCATGTTCCTCCCCACTGCCCGACTTTGCTGCCAGCTCCACGGGACGCCAGCGGACCACAAAACCCACCAAAGAACCTGACATTCCCTCCCTTAAGGAGTGGATAAACAATTTACAAACCACTGGTTAGAATAGTTTTACAAGAGCCTAGAGCCGCTTTTAAAGCTCAAGCTGACAAAAAAACGCAGTGAACCCAAACCGTTCTAGGTTGGGGACTATGTATATTTATCTGCAAAGTTCCTACAATCATCACAGTCTTCTAAGAAACTGGGACTAAAATTCATTGGCCCATTTCCCATCACCAGAATCATTAACCCTGTCACTATAGAATGCCTACTCCCTAAAACACTTAGCCAGGTTCATCCAGTATTTCACTGCAGTCTACTCAAACCAGAAATCACTTCAAAGATCAGACCCCCTTTACCCACACCTCCAACCCCCACTATGGTGAAAAAAACCACCAGCATTGCAGTTATTAAACAGATAAAAAAGTTTCAACAAAATGGAGACACAACAGATGAGAAAAGAAAAAGGAAAGGAAAGGAAGGAAGGAAAACAGAACTCTCAGGTTTATACACACACTGGTCATTGCCTCATAAATCTCAGTTAAATAAGGGAAGGCACAAATCTTAATAAACATATCTCATGGTTGCATGGAAGACAGAGGAGGAGGAGGAGGAGGAGGAGGAGGAGGAGGAGGAGGAGGAGGAGGAGGAGGAGGAGGAAGAAGAAGAAGAAGAAGAAGAAGAAGAAGAAGAGGAAGAAGAAGAAGAAGAAGAAGAAGAAGAAGAAGAAGAAGAAGAATCAACAAAACAAAAAAACAAAAAAACCCAATATTCCTATTTATATATTCCCTTTTCTTTTAAGTACAAAAGTTTTAAGTTTTAGCCAAATTGGTTTTCCAGCTTCATCCCTGAGCAAACCAAAAAGGGTCTAGGGGAATTCTGCTTCCCTCTACAGAGTAAGGATACCCCGTCCGAGGGAATTCCGCTCTCAGTTTGCAGACCAAAAAAGGGTCTGGCAGGACTCTGCTGCTCTCCGCAGTGATTATGGGGCACCTACTTCCCTAGCCATTTTCCTTTTCTTTTCGCTGCCTCAGTTTTCAGGCTCACTAAAGGCCTGGGGGACCTCTGGTTGCTTCCCAGAGGTAAGGAACCTCCCCTCCTTTTTAGGGCTTTGCTCAATGACTTCCTAGCCAGTTGCCCAAGTTCAAACTCTCTCATTAACTTTCCCATTCCATTTTCACACACTCTCTCCTCTCCCTAACAGAAGGTCCTGTGCTCTGGCCTGACCTATACTTTCCAGATGTGATTGGGAGAAGGTTCCCCTCTCTCTCTCTCTCTCTCTTTCTGTCTCTCTCTCTCTCTCACACACACAGAGGCATATACATATTTCCCATGCTTTTCTGGACTAAAATGGACTAAAATTAAAATGTAGAGGTACTCACCTTCTTTCCAAGCAGCCTTTGAACTCAACACTCAAAACCCCTTTAAAAGCTTTGTCCCAAATGGCCAAGGTCCAGG
>NW_020769378.1:3136589-3193329 GCF_900518735.1 Pseudonaja textilis
AGAAGAAGAAGAAGAAGAAGAAGAAGAAGAAGAAGAAGAAGAAGAAGCCCATGGGTGAGATCGGGGGAGAGATTTATAATCTCTGTTCGGCTTTGAACTTGATTCCTATTCCTGTGGCAAGAAATGTATCCTGCTTGGTTGTCAGACTCCCATGGGGCCATGCAGGGGTAGTTTGGTTGAATCTTGCTGGGTTATGTAATCTTCCCAGGTGCCATGTGGTGAGATGGATAGAGGGCTAATCCTATCATATCCTGAGGACCATGTCTTAATCTGGAGCTGGAAGGGGGCAGGGAGCTGCTTTTTCTTTAAAAAACATGTTTCTCCTTTTCTTATCCAGGGAAATATAATATTCTGCCTTTTTAATATTTCCTAGAATATTCCATTCTTCTAGGAGAGGGATGGGTGCTAACTTTCTACTGTATTATGGAGGAAATATTTGGGGGATGTTTCTTGAAGAATCATTTTTCACTGCAGTGAGTTTATATATGATAACTTATTCTTGAGAGTATAAAATTAGGCAATATAAAAAGTAATTCATAAAATCTACTTTCTTTCAGACTTAGCCTTTTTAAATTTTAAGTAATGCTGATTTATCTTGCAAGGACAAAGTATTTGTAAGTATTGTAAGTACTTTAAGTATTACTGAGTAAATGTATATGAAGCTTTGTCAGGTGTGGGAAGCCTCCCCCCCCCCAATGAAATATTTTGAGGGATATTAAAAGAGGCAGAATATTATATTTCCCCAAAGGAAAAATGGAGAAACGTGCTCTTAAAGGCAGAAAGCAGCCACAGTCTTCCTGCTGATAGGAAAACTCAAGTTGCCTCAAGCAGAATCTTGAAGCCTTTAGAGATGGATATTTTGTGCCCATTAAGAAATCCAAGCCAGGCTATTCATAAACAAAACATCTTCAAACAGCTCCCTCAGGTTGGAGCTGATGGGATTAAGAATTTACATTCCCCCACCCGCTGGAGCATTCAATCACCAACACACACACACACACACACACACACACCGAACCCTATAAAAATCCACCCACTCATTCAGCCATTTTGTCAGCCACTCCAGAAACATGCTGCTATCACTGAAGTGTCTGGAAAGCAAATAAACAGAGACCTTCTTTTCTTGTAGTCAGCCTCCATTTTATTTCCAGCATTTTTCTGACGGCTTGGAACTGTTGTGAGAATTATCGTTCTGGGTTCAGTTCCAAGTGGGGAAAGAGACACTGGAAACATGGAGGCTGTTTGGAAAGATGGTTTAATGGTGGATGAGACCACATAGCTTAGAGCTCCAAAGAAAGAAGGATGATCACATGCTTCAAGGTGAAGGAAGAGATCGAAAAGACCTGATATGCTGAGAGTGCCTGGGTTCTATTACCTTTGTTGGGATTTGAATTGGAGCTTGTATTCTGATTGGTTGTAAGACTCCCATGGGACCATGCAGGAGCAATTCTGTAGGCTGTCCTGAGTTCCAGGCATGGTGGAGCCTTGCTGGATGGTGATGCACTGAAAGGGCTTTTGGGCAATTGCTATAGCTTTACCTGGAGATCTTTGTTATGTAAAGTATGCTGGTCCAGGCCTTAATGGCCCACCATTAACGAAGGTGGGGGTGAGCTTCTACTTCTGAGGTAAGTTTCTGCTTCTGAGTTTCTACTTTTTTTAGGGGAAATATTCTGCCTTTTTAATATTTCCTAGGATATTTCAATTTTCTAGGAGAGGGGTGGGTGCTAACTTCCTACAGAACCAGACTGGATTTTTCTTCCAACACAGGGAAGAACAAACACTCTAAATTATATGCTTTTATTATTTTAAAAACACTGTTTTTATTTTTTGCTTGCACTTACATTATGATTTTAAACTAATTATTAATTTTTATATGACTGGAACTTAAGAACTAACAAATCAATTACTCTCAAATTATTCTCAAATAAATCAACTATTCTCTGAGAGTTTATATAAATAATGAACAGACGGTTTTTCCTCCTAGATGTGCCGTCTCTACTTAAACTGTCTTTATGTTAAATCAACTGATTTTAAGTGTGGTTGTTGACATCTTAGAAGTACAGTTTAGTGGTGCGAGACAAGGACAGGATGGGCTTACTGTATTTTAGACACACACTCAGCACGATTCTCATCTTTCTTCTGCTGAAGCCAGTAGTGTTGAACTAAAACAAGGGTGCTCCCTACTGACCAATAATGTTTTTCACATACAAGGTAATCTCCTGGAATTTCTGCTCACAATAGAGTAGAGTAGAGTAGAGTAGAGTAGAGTAGAGTAGAATAGAATAGAATAGAATAGAATAGAATAGAATAGAATAGAATAGAATAGAATAGAATAGAATAGCTTTTTTGTCATTGCATTCAAAATACAATGAAATTTGAAAACTACTCCAGCACAGTGCCCTAAACACCACATCACAATCACACCACAAAGTATTTAAAAAGTAAAATAATTAAAGTAATAATAATAATAATTAAAAACCTAGTCTAAAACCTATTTAAAACATATATTAAGTTAGATAGCTTTAAAATGCCACTTTATACATAGAACTAAATCACAAATATACTCTTTGATTCAAGACAATTATTGCCTTGGAAAAGAAACTGTTTCTCAGTCTATTAGTCCTCATTTTAAGACACCTATAACGTCTCCCTGATGGTAACAGTTCAAAATATGAATGTCCAGGATGAGAACGGTTTGTGGAGATTTTAGTGTTCTAGAGAAGAGTCTGGTCTTCGCAATCTCTGTGCTGTGTTTATAACTCTCTGGAGCATCTACTTATCCACTACAGAGCATCCAGCATACGACACTGTTACACAGTATACCAAAATGCTCTCGATGGTAGAACGGCAAAAAGTAACCAGCAACTTCTTACCCAGACCACTCTTTTTCAGTAGCCTCAGAAAGTGCAGGCACTGTTGGGCCTTCTTCACAGTGGCCATAGTGTGGACCGACCAAGTAAGGTTGTTGGAAATATGAGTTCCTAGAAATTTAAAATTATGAACTCTTTCCACACAATCTCCATTGGTATATAGTGGGAGAGGCTCTGCTTTGCATCGTCTGAAGTGTATAATCAATTCTTTGGTCTTTTTGGTGTTCAGGGCAAGGTTATGACTCTTGAATCACAAGACCAGTCTGAGAACCTCTGACCTATGGGCTGTCTCGTCTTCTTCTGATATGAGTCCCACCAATGTGGTGGAGTCTGCAAATTTTATTATAGAGTTAGTGGGACAAGAAGGAGTGCAGCCATAGGTGTAGAGTGAATATACAAGGGGGCTCAGGACACAACCCTGTGGAGAGCCAGTGCTGAGAGCAAGAGTGGAGGAAAAATACCTGTCAATCCTAACAGTTTGGAGTCTGTTAGTAAGAAAGTCCTTTATCCAACAGCAGATGTGAGAGGAGATGCCCAATTCTAGCAACTTCTTAATCAGTATGTCCGGAATGATGGTATTAAAAGCCGAGCTGTAATCAACAAAAAGCATCTTTACATAGCTCCCACTATGCTCCAGATGGTTCAGTGCAACGTGGAGAGCCATGGCAATAGCATCCTCTGTGGATCTGTTATTCTGATAGGCAAACTGGTATGGGCCAAGGTTTGATGGGAGGCCATCTTGTATATATTTTAAGACTAGTCTCTCAAAACACTTCATAATTATGGGTGTGAGAGCCATTAGTCATTTAAAGTATCAGGAGAGGGCTTTTGGGGAACTGGAATAATAATGGAAGTTTTGAGACAAGATGGAACAATGGCTTGTGTAAGAGAAAGGTTAAAAATATTTGCAAACACACTTGCGAGCTGGTCAGCACACGCTTTGTGTACTTTCCCAGGTACCCTATCAGGGCCAGCGGCCTTCTTTACATTCACTGCTCTAAGCACCTGCTTCACATCATACTCTTGTACTGTGAACAGCTGAGTACTGGTGGTTTGTAGAGGGAGTGTGTTTGAAGACCTATTCAGTTCTGGATTTGATGTTACTGAACTGTATATGATACTGGACTTTGATTTTGATTATCCCTGGACTGAAAACTGACTGCTTTAACTGTGTATGACTTGGACTGTATGTTGAACTTTGCTTAACCGTTTACTGGAAGTAAAAACCTACATTTTACTATACAGTGGAAAAAAAAAAAGACCTATTCAGTTCGAACCAGGCAAAGAAGCAGTTTAATTCTTCTGCCAGTGATGCATCCTTATTGATCGATTATGGGGTTGCTGCCCCTGTAATTAGTGATGTGTTTAATTCCCTGTCAAGCCTGTCGTGGATCATTATTTGTGAAGTAGTCCTCAATCTTCCCTTTGTAGTCCTTTTTTGCCTCCTTGATGCCCCGCCTCAGTTCCACTCTTGCCTTGTTATACCAAACTCTGTCCTCAGACCTGAATGCCATATCACATGTTCTGAGAAGTAATTGCACATCCTTGTTCATCCAGGGCTTCTGGTTTGGAAAAATCCGGATGTGCTTATTTACAATAACCATATCCACACAGGTCAAGATGTAAAACAGTTTTTGTATATTCCTCCAAATCCTCTTGTTCAAATAAATTCCAATTAGTATTTGAGAAACAGTCCTGCAGCTGATCGAGTGCTCCCTCTGGCCAGATCTTGATGAGTTTGATTTCAGGCTTAGTTTTCCTTCTGAAGGGGGTGTATGCTGGTATAAGGAACAGTGATAAATCACCTGAAAGTCCCAGATGTGGAAGGGACACTGCTTTATATGCATGTTTTACATTAGAATACACACGATCAAGTGTGTTGTTTTCTCTAGTGGCACATGTCACATACTGCGTAAATTCAGGAAATACAGTCTTTAAGCATGCCTTATTAAAATCACCAGTTAATAAATGAGCCCCATCAGGATAAGTCTTAAGTTGTTTATTTATTGTAATATGCAAATATGCAAGTGCAGTACTAATATTTGCCCCAGGAGGTATGTAAACAGCTGTAAAATGACCACTGTCATTCTCTAGGATCTGCACATGACTGTCATCATCTCTAAATCAGGAGACCAGTATCTGTTTATAACACGGATGTTGGTGCACCAGTTATTATGAACGTATAAACAAAGTCCACCTCCTTTAGTCTTACTAGAGTCCTTATTGTTCCGCCTTGTACAGAGCTAGATTTATAGCTGTGCAGATGCAGATAGATAACTCAACAAAGCTTCCATAACAAAGTTCATTTATTGGTACATCAGGTATCTTCATAACTCACATTTATGATGAAGTTCTTCTTTAATGACCAATCCTTCATATATCTGCCTTGTACGTGAAAGATGGTTATCTCCTAACTCATCTCGTAGTGATAGAGGGAAGATGCCATGAGGTAGAGAGTTCAGACAAAGAATGGGGAAAACTCCCTTAACCTACCAAGCGTCAATTCAGTGACCAATCAGGATTACAGATGTGGCCACGTGAGATGAACTACATTTCCCAGGATACCTTTAACTACATTTACCATGATGCATTCCCTTAAGGGAACAGCTCATAATTCCTAAGTAACTATCCAACTCTTATAGACTGGCTGGGACAGCACACTTATTGTTGGTGGATGGTACGACATGCCAGTTGTAGTGAGGCATCGGGAATAGTTGAGTGAAGCCAGCTCTCTGTAATAACTATCACACAGCAGTCCCTTATCATGTGATTGTCGCTGCCATCAGATTAATCTCATCCATTTTATTGAGGAGAGACCAAGCGTTTGAGAGAAAGATACTCGGCAACGGTGGTTTGTGTGGCTGTCTTTTTAAGTGAGTTAAAACTCCTGCTCTGCAGCCCCTTCTCTGCATTCTTTCTCTGTGCTGTCTGCGCCGTTGAAACGATCCCACTACAATCCATGGAGATCCTGGTGGTCTTATTATCTCCTTGGGAACACTGTGAGTCCTCTGAAAATCTGACACAATAACTCTAGCAGACTGCAGTCCATAGCATATTAATTCTTGTTGGCTGTAACCCCCACCACCACCCCATGCAACAAGATTCAGACACATATATCACCAAAAACACACGCCAAACTGGAGAGCGAAAAGCTGCAGCAACTGAGTGCTCCGCCATTTTTTTTTCATTACCTTCATGAAAATCCTTTCTTGGGTACAGCAAAACAAAAAGTGTCTCTGCCATTTGTCATTCCCTGGATATCCATGTCACTAACTCAGGTTTCAATTGTGGTTGAGAAGTTGCTAATTTTGTGACAGAAGGATCAGGTTTATGCAATTCTCACAGAGAAATGATCTCCAAAATAAAAATAGCAATTTGCAAGACAAGGAGAGAGTTAAGATAAACTGAGTAGGGGAAGACCAATAGAAAGGAAAGAAAAAGGTGGTTGGCAAGCGTGATGGCAGAGCTGGACATGTCAGAACAGCAGCGATAGTTGCTTAGATTCAGCAGCTGAACTTGTAAAATGTTTCCTTTCCCACAATTGTGTTACTGGTGATGCAAGGATCAGACACAACAGATCTGGGTGACTAGATGACTAGATCACCTCCAGTAGATACTACACAGAAAATTCTAAACTATTGCTTCCATCTAGTGGCCACTTTGCAGCACAGATCTTATGCTCTAAGAGCAATTTGCTTGGTTTCAGAAATGTTAGTTTCAAGCACGGCCGATTCCTGCTTGTGTTCTCAATGGTAATTGAATGCTAAGCAAAATTTAGTTGCCGGTGTGAACTATAAACGAGGTGCAGTCACAGCAATCCCAAACAGACTAGTTGCTATTCTTGACCCAGCATCATTGGAGCAATGACTTTAGCCAGTTGATTCACCTATGCATGAACATTATTCTGATATTTGAAACAAGGCATTAGCAACCTATTCAGCAACCGACAATGTTTCCGGAGTTGAGCTGTCACAACCTCATTCAACAATATGACTCCTGTTTAAGGAGAGTTGAAGAACTGTTGAGATTAGCATAACATTCTTCACTAAAAGCAAGTATCGTCAAAAGTTTTCTTCAAAAAAAAATTATTTAAAAGAAAGAAAAAGGATATTACAAGCATTTCAGTAATTGGATCCCTTTCATTTCAAATCTGATTTATCTTTGAATGTATCTTCAATTTCTTTCTTTCATCCCCACCCCCCAGCTGCCCATTTCTGAGGCACATGTCAATATTTCTCAACTGCTTCCTAAATCCTTAACAGGATGTAAATATAACAATGATATTGTAACAATGAAGCTCAGCTACATATATATTTCAAATAACAAAACATATCATCAAATATAGTTAACAAAAAGAATTAAAAAAAAACAATTGGGGCAAAAGTTTCCTTCAATTTTGTACCTATATTGTTTTTAGTCACATTTGCTTCTACATGACTTGACTTCCCAGGATTGTTTGTCAGTAACTATCTCTCTGAGTTCTGTAAAGTGTTGCTTGTGATTATCAGTAATTATACATAGCCACCTTGCCTTCTGCTGATATTTTTTTCTATTGCATTTCATTAGAGCAGGGATGTCAAACTAGATTTCATTGAGGGCTGGATCAGCATTGTGGTTGTCCTTGGGGAGAGGGGGAGGGAAAGTGGGCGTGGCCAGGGTGGTCACAGCTGACTGGGCTTGGCCCAGGGGTCATGGCGTCACTCACTGTGGGGACTGGGTGGGGCTAGGGAAGGAATCCAGGGGTCTCTGGTGGGTGGGGCAATGGGTGGGAAGCTCGTCCCATAGGATGAGGTGAGGTGAGGTGAGACAGGGGGTGGGGCAGCTGCTGCTGGAAATGGTCATCCACTGCATGCTTGCTTCCCTTTGTGCCTGGGGACCGATTTCAGCTGGCGCACTGTGGAGCCCACTGCCACCACCAGGCTGGCCATTCAAGGAGCAAGCACGGTGGCAGCATCAGCAGCAGGCGGAGCGGGAAGCACGTGATGCGGACCGCTGGATGTGCTAACTCCGTCCCACTGTCTGTTTTTGCTTGTGGTTGGAGAGCAGGTCACTGCTTGTCATCTTCTTCTCGGTCCCCTCGCAAGTCTTGCCCTTGGCCTGCACACGGAGCGCGTTCCCCTCACGCCCCTAATGTACCTCAGCCCCAGTCCAAATTGCTGCCACCGCCACTTAGCAGACCCCTCCCCCAGCCCAAAGGAACCAAGGCATCCAGCTAGAAAGACCAAATAGAGATGGTACAGCACACCCAGACCCAGCTACATCGCCTTCTTCATGCTGGGTAGGCCTGGTGCTACAGGCAGCGATGGCAGTGGCCTAATGGATCTGCATGAGCAGCTCAGTGGTGGAAGCAGCCCTCAGCGGTGCTCGGGTGCATTGGGTACATGAGGGGAATGCGCTCCATGTGCAGGCCTAGGCCAAGACCCATGTGGAGGCTGAGGAGATGACCAGTGGCAGTCTGCTTTCCCACCGCAAGCAAAAACAGGTGAATGGTGTCCAGCAGCAGCCACCCAGAGGCACAGGGGGGAGCCACATGGTCTGCCGCAGGTCTAAGACTGGCTGAGATCCAGCTCTGACAGCCACCACCAGGTTGCAGATCAACATCCAGTCAACATTGGCCAGATCAAGGGCAAAGACCAGTGAGCTGATCCTTTGCTATTTCTCGGGTGGCCCTGTGGGCCAGTTCTAACCATCTCGCTGGCTGGATCTGGCCTGCTGGTCTTGAGTTTGACACCCCTGCATTAGAGTCTCCCAAAAAATCTTTTGCTTCCATACGGCATATTTAAAATATCTAAGTTTTAACCTCGTTATTATTTCTTTCCCTGAGTAGTCTGATTTTGCCTTATCTAGTATTGAATTATTTCTTGTTCTTAGTGTTCAAAGTATTTTTAATGACTTTTCTCATTTCACAGATTAAAGTCGTCATATTTTGTTCATTCATCCAAAGATCAAGCTTTCACAATCATGCAATGGAACTGGAGGACCATGTCATGGCATGTTTGTACCTTTGTTGTCGATGTACTATCTCTGAGCTTTAATATTTATCACAGTCTTCCTTCTAAGTGGCAAATATCTCTCTATTTCTTGGCTTAGTTACTATTCCTGTGGATATGAAGTCCAAGAAGATAAAACTTGCTACAACTTTAACCTCATTTCTGCTTATTTGCGGTTGGCTTTGGTGTTGATAGAATAGAATCATAGGCCTGGAAAAGACCTCAGAGGTTTTCTAGTCCAACCGTACCCTTTTTGTTTTCTATTTATTTATTATTTTATAGTTATTTTTATATTTTTATTTAATTTTTAATTTTTGTTGGATGATGGATTGTTAATGAATCAAAGAAATGGATCTGTCTTTAACAAGCTTCAAGGAAATACATCTTTCTTTAACAAGCTTCCAGCCATTGCTTCTTTTTATATTTATCTTTATTTATATATACATACATAATAAATACACACACACACACACACACACACACACACACACATACAGATATAGATACAGTCACACACAGAGACACACAGACACAGACACACACACACATAGACACATATAGACACATGACAGTGCCTGTATTGACTGTATTGTATATACTGTGTCAGTATATATTGACTGGGTCAATATACTTTTAACACAATGCTAACAATAATGAATAAAACATACATAATCCTTGTCTTCCAACTTCTAAACTTAACGTGCACATTGTAATTATAATAATTTCATCGTTTATTGACTTTTTAAACATTTATATATTTGTCTCTTGGAATCTTATACCTCTTTCTAACATTTATTTACAAACTGAATGTTCTCTCTGCCCAAATCTTTTAATTCAGTTTTTTTCTCTAATTGATTAGCAAATTTCTTTTTCTGTGATACATCTTTTGCAAGGAAACAAAGATCATCCACAAGTGCTAACAATTAACAATCCCCACCTTATAACTTTCCAGTATATATACAACTATCAACCTTACAACTCTTGAACCCAAGACCTTTCCATGCCTTATCTAAACCTATATTCCAACTGCTGGCTGGCTGCTTCAGTCCATAAATGACCTTGTTCAATTTATACACATCGTTAGGTTTTTTTTACTTTCATACCCTGTGTATGTAAATTTCTTCCTCTAATTCTGCATTGAGGAAAGCTGTAGTTATATGAAAATGCAAATTTGTAGGGTCACGTGGCCCTGCCAATGCTAGTGTCATCCTTAGGCTTTCACTTTTTACAGTTGGCATTGAATACCTCATCATAATGTACATTTTTCCTCTGTGAAAACCCTTGTGCCATTAACCTTGCTTTATATTGTACCTCATTATTGGGTAGTACTTTCTTTTTGTACACCCATTCACATCCTACAGCTTTGCAACCTTTGTGGCAAAGTCATAGATGTGAACACTTTATGTTCACCCATGGATTTCATTTCTTTGTCCATGGCTTCTTTCCACTTCGCACGTTCAATTTTGGGTAATGCCAATACTTCCTTATAGTTTCTTGGCTCATATCACACATTACGCACCTTTAGTTCACCAGCAGAATACCTGTCAGGTGGAAGCCCCTTGTTCCATTGCTCTGACCTTCATGGTATTGACTGCTCCTCTGTTTCAGCTCTCTCTGGCTTCATATCTGAGTCATCATCTTCTCCTGACTCCTTTTCTTGTTCTTTTTTAGCTTCTCCTCCCTGAACACTGACACCATCACTAAGTGAGTTACCGTCACTAATTGAGTTGCTGTCACTAAGTGGATCATTCCAAAAACAGGTATCAATTCTGCTCCACTTTTGCTCTGCAAAGCTAGCAGACCTTGAAATCACTATTCTTCTGCTCCCATCACTAAAGTGATAGCTCTTTGAGCCAGGCTCATAGCCTGTAAACCTGAGCTTTCTAACCTTTGGTTGACCTTTTCTCCTGATTGTTTTTGGAATACGCACCCATGCATTGCTTCTTCCAAAAGAAGCAATAGGACAGGGACGGTAGGCACGTTGGTGCACTTATGCACAACCCCTACAGACCTCTTAGGAAAGGGGTGAGGTCAATAGTAGACAGTCTAAGGTTAAAGTTTTTGGGGTTTGGGGAAGAAACCACAGAGTCAGGTAGAGTAGTCCAGACATTGACCACTCTGTTGCTGAAGTCGTATTTCCTGCAATCAAGTTTGGTGCGGTTTACCTTGAGTTTGTGTGCTCTTGTATTGCTTTGACTGAAACTGAAGTATTAAGTACTCTTAATAGTACATTTTTAGATTCACTGCCTTATTTGTGTGCAACCTTACCTCTCTTGTTTCCATAATTACCATAGCTACCAGTACTCAAACCAACATATAATCCTCTGTTTTTACTCCTCCCTCTCTCTCTCTCTCTCTCCTCTTCTTCTTACATACACACATATACAGGCCTACATATTCAACATCGCCCACAAAGAGCGTCAGTTTTTCATCCTCCTGGCTTTCCTTTTCTGCCGATCTCCAGGAGTTTAGGAAGCAGCTTTTCACCAACTCATTCTATTGTGGGATGGGAAACAAAGGGTAAAGACTTGGATTTAAGCTTAATAACAAGAAGTGCCTTCATGCAGAAAACCACCACAGAAAGAATGCCCTCTCTAATATGTACCAAAGGGGGAAGGGGAAGAAAAAAATCTTTCAAAATAACTAATTAAAGTTGTTTTAGCCTCTCACACATGCTTCTGAGGGCCCTTAATCTCACTGGGGCAATGGCATATGGAACAATAGTCTCCCAAACTCCCCTCTCCTCTGTGCCCCCAACCACTATCTCAGAGGTTTTAAAACAAGAGCCACTTTACGTTAATGAGCTCTCAGATGAGGAGAATAAGTCACTAATGAACACTGATGATCACACATTCCCTGATTCAGTGAATAGGATCCTGCCAAATCCATGAGTGTCAGAAAGTTTCATTCACAAAATCCACAGGCCAGAAAAGTGGGAAGTTGCAGGGGTGGCGGAACTCTGGTATATGAGGAGAGGAGGGGTCAGCATGGAATGAGTTGATGAAGAAATAGCATATCCGCATGATCAGCAGTAGCCAAACCGCAGGATTTGGGGGTCCCACTCCTCGTTCTTTTGTCCTGTAGCTAATTAGGAATAATCCCCACCATCACCATCATCAACGATTGTTGAAATAATCACTAAATGTTTGAGTTGTGTGTTGCCAGTATAATCCCTAAAATGGTGAAAGTGGAAAGGGAGGGCAGGGAAGAATATGAGAACTATCCCCTAAGAATGGATTGGGAGATTCTATAGCTTACCAGCAAATGACTCAAGTAATACAACAAGTAGAATATAACCCAACCTTTTAAGGATTTGATTTATTTGATTTGTCAATCGCTTACAAGATAATAGGTATAAGGATAAACATAGTTTTGAATACATCAGATGGATACGTATAAGAAAAATAAAAAACAATAGGACAGGGACGGTAGGCACAATTGGTGCGCTTATGCACACCCTCTACAGGCCTCTTAGGAAGGGGGTGAGGTCAATAGTAGACAGTGTAAGGTTAAAGTTTTTGGGGTTTGGGGAAGAAACCACAGAGTCAGGTAGACTATTCCAGACATTGAGCACTCTGTTGCTGAAGTCGTATATCCTGCAATCAAGTTTGGTGCGGTTAAGCTTGAGTTTGTATCTATTGCATGCTCTTGTATTGTTATGGTTGAAGCTGAAGTATTCATTGGGAGGTAGGACATTGCAATGTATGATTTTATATACTATATTTTGATCGGACCAAAGGCGGCGTAGTTCTCGGTTTTCTATGTTTAGAATTTCAAGTCTGGTGGCATACCAAAGGCGGCGTAGTTCTCGGTTTTCTATGTCTAGAATTTCAAGTCTGGTGGCATAAGGTATTCTGCAATGAGTAGAGGAGTGGAGAACTCTTGTGAAATATTTCTGGACTTTCTCAACTATGTTAATAGCAGATATGTAATGTGGGTTACAGACTGATGAGCTGTATTCAAGTATTGGTCGAGCAAATGTTTTGTATGCTCTAGTTAGTAGTGTGATATTACCAGAGAAAAAGCTACATAGGATTAGGTTAACAACTCTTAATGTCTTTTTGGCTATGTAGTTACAGTGGGCTGTAGCACTTAGATCATTAGAGATGAGTACTCCCAGGTCCTTGACAGAGTTTGGATCATTAACAAGGTCTTGATTATTCAGCTTGTATTTTATTTTCTGATTTATTTATTTTCTTTCTTTCTTTCTTTCTTTATTGGTTGATGGAGTTGATGTTGGCATAATGGGCTGTGTGATGGCCTTGTGAGTTTTGTTGTGGAGATATCCTGGATCTTGTGCTTTAATCTCCTGGGTCATTTGTGTTTTGATCTCTTTTCCATTAGCCTCCTATGTTGTAACGGCTTGGATAATGGGTTGTGGTGTAATTTCCCGAGTTTTCTGATGTGATATCCTGAGTGGGTGGCTGTGATGTAGCATTCTGAGTTTTGGTCTGGCTTTGAGTTTGGGGTCTGGGTCTGTGTTCTTGGCGTGTGTCAGCTTATTTGGTTTTGGGGTCAGACGGTGCAACAGCTGGCAAAACAGCCGTGGTCTGGTTTCTGGGTGGTGGTTGTCCTTAGTTTATAGGATGGGTTTGGGCCTGGGTCTAATGAGGGGAATTGATGGTGGTGTCCCATGTTGTTTTGGGTCTGGTGTTGGTTTTCGTGGCTGGGAATCATTTGCCATGAAAAAAAACACCAGACCCAAAACAACACAGGACACCACCGCCAATCCCCCTCATCAGACCCAGGCCTTTCACCAACACTCACCTTCCTTTTTTAGGGAGTGCAGTCTGGGGTACTTTTCTGTTTATCCCATGTGAGTTTGTTGATGTTACTTTTTTTTAGGGATATTGGATGATGTCACTTTTCTTATTAAATATTTTTATTTTTTAAAAAACAAAAGTACAAATCTCTATTCAAATGAACAGTGTTCATGTCGTTATTAATACATATCTCACCTTTTATACATAAACATCAGCTCTTATTTCTATTCTTCACCCATTTGTATCACCTATCCCAAACTGCATAAGAGTCCAAATCATCTTTGCCTCTTAATTCCATTGTGAATTTATCCAGTTCCACACAATATATTATTTTTTGTTTCAAGTCTCCTTCAGATGATATCTTTTCCTTCTTCCATCCCTGTGCAAAGGCTATTCTTGTTGCAGTTATGATATGTATAATGATGTATCAGATGACCTTGCTCAATTTTCCCTTAATTATTCCTAATAATATTAGGAATAATAATATTTCCGGTTTGATTCTAATTTGTGCTCTGTAATTTCTAATAAACATCTTTGTACCCTCATCCAATATTTTTTAACCTCTGGACACTGCCACCACATATGGAAGAATGTTCCTTCTTTGTGTTTACACTTCCAACATTCTGCTTTTGTGTTTGGAAACATTTTGGCCAGTCTTGCTGGGGCTAGATGTCACCTACATTTTATATTGATTTTCTTTAAATGCTGTTGACAATGTCAATTTACAGTTGTCAATCCACATTTTTTCCCAATCCTCTAAATTTATATTATGCCCTACATTTTTTGCCCAGATGATGTCACTTTTCTAAGCGTTTGCATGTTTTCTTTGAGGGAGAGGTTGTGGGTCTGAGTATTTTCAACTAGGGGAAAAATTGTTTGCTGTTTTAATGGGGCTGCTTCTGATTTAGATTGGGCAGCAGGGGTTTGTTAGATGTGTGCTGCTTCTTTCTTTGATTATCGTGTTTCCTTGTATATGTGACATACCTCCATTTATCTTCCTCCAAGGGTTTGTCAGCGGGGTCAAATCCTCTGGGAGTTATTTGTTCATTATTTGGTTTAATTTGGGCATAGCTTTCTTGCATAAGCTGGTGTTCAGCCAGAGCTGCCTCTGAATCCCTTATTTTTTCCTCTAGTAGTTCACATAGCTTACATTTAATATATGTGTAATTTGGGTGTTCTTTGAGCATAAGCACATACATGGAACATACATTGCATACCACAATAGTATCAGCCCCCTGTTCCATGAATTTGTTTCTTTTTGCTGGTTCTTTTAAAGATAAAAAGTTCTGTATTTTTTATTCTTTTTTCTGCCTTTTTGTGCTTGTTTTTATATCTTGTTATTTATTTTATTTGCTTATTATGTTAGTTTTACTTATCCCTTTCTTCCCTGTATATTTAGAGCTCCCGTGCCCCCTATCTTATTATTTAAGATTTGCCTTATTTATTTGATCTTTATTAATCCTATTCTTCCTTGATTTCTCATTTTCCACTCTTGTCATTATTATTTGCCCTTTTATTTTCTTCCCTGTATTTAAGAAAGTCCAGTCTGCCCTTCACCAATTCCATCATCTCAGAATTTCTTTTATTCAGAATAGAACAGAACAGAACAGAATAGAACAGAACAGAATAGAACAGAACAGAATTCTAGCATGCTGCTAGCTGTCATGAGGGTCAGGTCAGTGGAGAATTTTTCATTACATCTTTGCAACTACGGTCTAGGTTTTGCTAGCTCTCCAAGGTCATTTCTTCTATTTTGGTATACAGCAGGCAGAGTTGCCTAGCTACAAGGGGGTTGGATTCTACAGTTCATTTCGATTTGCTGCTTCACATGCTTTTGCCTCAGAACTTGTCTCAAATTTGTTGCATTCAGTTCTTTCCTAATAAAAAACTTTTCCTCTGAATCTATGGAGCCAAGGGTTTTTCTTTCCTTGGAAATGGCTGGAGGCAGCCCTGACATTAGATCTGCTTTACCGGACAACCCAGAGACAGCGGTCTACTGTGGGGACTAAAGCATCTAATATCCAACCACAAGAGTGAGCTAGAGGAACCTGAAGCTATAGCCAGCTCACCTACTAGACCACCCCATGGTCCAGATCAGGCCAAAGGTCCCAGCCTTGGGGGTGAAGTATGGAGGAGACCCTGAGCAACTGGGGTTCTTCTTGGTGAAAGCCTGGAACTACATGCAGGAGGATGAAGCCGAACTGGAGATGGGAGAAGTCAGAATAAGATGGGTTGACCGTGGGTCTGGAGGGTGCAGCAGCTGAGTGGATGGTCTCCCTTCACAATAACAATGCCCCCCAAATGCAGAACTATGACCACTTTATGGCAGCCCTTTGCCAATGGTTTGAAGACCCACTGGCAGAGCGTAGAGCTCGGAACCAGATGAAGACCATTACCCAAGGGCAATGGTTGATGGCCATGTACACCCAGGTGTTCCGAGAGTCAGCATACTGGCTAGCCATATGGCCCGAAGACTTGTCTCTGCATGACCTAGGATCCAGCAGGGGAGGCAATTCCTTTTTGCCACTGGCTACAGTTGCACCTCTTCTCTGGCCTGCACAGCCAATTGGTTATCCACACTCACTGGTTGCATCCGCTCTCCTGTCCGTGCAGCCAGCTATTCAGTTGTTCATTCATGGATTCCTTGACCAACCACTCTTATCACAAAACTGTCCTGGTCCCTCTGTCACTTTCCATAGTCCCTCTCAGATGTCCCCGGAGCAGCTCTTCTACATTGTCCGAACTGGCGTCCAAGGGAGCCATCACAGAAAGACTCTTTGTTCATTTTAACTGCTCTGTATCCATGAGAGAAACTTTGAGCCCCAAATCATCTTTAGAGTCATGAATATTAAAAAAAAAAACATTTCAAATTATCAAATGTTTTTTCCATATTAAAAAAAAAATCATAGGCGTTTCTTATTTTTGTAATATTGTTAATGACATTCAAAATATATCCGGTATTATTGCTCATGTTCCTCTTTGGGACTATCCCAGCAAATATGGTTATATCTTTCCAGCAACATGCAAGAAGCATTCATAGAATATCTTCCTGCAAAAGTTGGCCTTGAAGAATATTTTATTTCATTGCTCAGGCATTTCACAATGAGCGGTCTTCTCTAAACAGTGTCCAGACATATTCTTTTATATATTATTTGTTCATACAAGGACGCTATCTCTTTTCATATTTTATATTACAGTTTAAGGAATATTTTTGCTAGCCCTCTGCTAATGAAAATGGAGCTTGGGGAGGCCGCACGTGGGGGACCCAATCTCTGTTTTCACTGGCAAAGGGCTAGTAAAACAAACTAAAAAGAAAAGGAGAAATGTTTCCCCTTTTTCATTTGAACACGCAAGAATGGACAGGAAAGAGGAAAGGGAAAGAGGAAAGACAAAGAAAAAGAAGGAAAGAGGGGAAGGAAGAAGAAAGGAGAAGGAAGAGGGAAGGAAAAAGAAAAGGAAGGAAGGTAGATTACAATGAGAGTGAGTGAGGGAAGTCCTGCCTTGGCACTTGGCCACCACAGATGCTCCCGACACTAGTAATGCCACACCCACCCCAGCCACGCCTACTCTGGCCCCCCACAAGGTCAAACACAACCCTGATATGGCCCTCAATGAAATTGAGTTTGACACCCCTGGGTTAGAAGTTATCTAGTAAAAAAAATAAATATATATTTCTGTAAGGCAGCAGGAAAAAGAAGATTCACAGACTGCAAAATCAAGGTTAAAGTATGGGGGAGACCCTGAGCAACTGAGGTTCTTCCTGGTAAAAGTCTGGAACTTTTCTTAATTTGTCAAGCAAGTATTAGATGACAGGTATAAGTATAAACATGAATACATGAAATAGGTCTGAATAAAAAGGACCATTAGGACAGGGATGGTAGGCACCTTGGTGCACTTATGCAGGCCCCTACAGACCTCTTAGGAAAGGGGTGAGGTCAATAGTAGACAGTCTAAGGTTAAAGTTTTTGGGGTTTGGGGAAGAAACCAGAGTCAGGTAGTATATTCCAGACATTGACCACTCTGTTGCTGAAGTCGTATTTCCTGCAATCAAGTCTGGTACAGTTTACCTGGAGTTTGTATCTACGGTGTGCTCTTGTGGTTGAATACTGGACGCAACCTATTTTGCATATAATAAATATATGTCCTGCACCACATTAAGAAGCATCTTAATTCTCCCCTCCAAGTCAAATATATTTTACAATTTTGATCTATATCATCAAATATTGCATCACTGGGAATATTATACCCAATGTGAAGTACAGGTGATAATAGTGAAATAATTAAACACTTCTGCTGCATTCTGTACCAAATGCTCCATATCTGGGACAACATTTACATCAGTTCCTATTCATGTACAAGATACCAAAATAGTTGTGATGGGTTTTTTTTTAGTATAATTGTATTGAAGTTTTTAATAAAGAGTACTTTAGATGACTCCATTTGTAACCTTCAACAAGCCTTAGTTCCTAATATAGGCTTATATTGTATATAATGTATTATTTTGTATATTAAATTGTCTAAACTTTCTTAAATCCAAGGAAAGTAAAAATCTCTGGCTGTCAAGCTTGCTGTTTTAAAGGTCTCTAATATCCATAAAGTGATTAAATTAAACATTTCTGAGTACAATTAGAAAGTGAGCCCTTACTAGGTCCGCAATTCAGAGGTGGTATTCAGCAGATTCTGACCAGTTCTGGAGAACCAGTAGCGGAAATTTTGGGTAGTTAAGAGAACTGGCAAATACTACCTCTGACTAGCCCCGCCCCCATCTATTCTCTACCTCCCGATTCCCAGCTGATTGGCTGGGTCTTCTTTTGTTGCCCTGTACAGGTGGACAGAGCTGGAAAGGAGGTTAGTGGGGTGGGGAGGGAATGGGGATTTTGCAGTATCCTTCCCTTGCCACGCCCACCAATCCACATCCACCAAGCCACGCCCACAGAACTGGTCGTAAAAAAAATTTGAACCCCACCACTACCACAGTTGCTAATAGCAAAAATGTCTCCCTAAGCTCCTGACATTCAAATCCACAAGAGTCCATTGTTATATAGTCTCCTTGCAAACAGCTGCCATTCAGAGCACTCATGGGCAATTTCCCAATCTCTCCTCTAGAGCAGAGGTCCCCAACCACCGGGCCGCGGACCGGTACCGGTCCGTGGAACATTTCCTACCGGGCCACCGGTTTGCTGGGCGCCGCCATCTTGTTTGATGAGAAAGTGCTTCCGGTTGAGCTTTTCCGGTTGGAAAGCGGCATTTGGGTCCTGAAGGAATCCTCGCGCCTTAGTTTCATCGAAGGGGGGACTTCGAACGAAACTAAGGCACGAGGATTCTTTCAGCACCCAAGGCAAGGCAAGCCGAGTGACCATCCCGAAGCCATCCCGAAGCGAAGCCCATCGACAAAGGTACAAAGGAGGAGTTGAAGGTGGCGGGGAGAAGTGGGGGACGGCTGGCTGGCCAGTCGCTCGGCTCGCTTTGCCTTGTCATTCGTGCTGATGCCGGTACCGGGCCGCAGATCATTTTGTGATGCCGGTACCGGGCCGTGGCACAGAAAAGGTTGGGGGCCACTGCTCTAGAGAGCTTCAAAGTCTGACCGCTGGTCTTTCATTCTTACACAGCAGTTGTCAATCAGCCATGACTCACAGTGAAAACTAATAGTGACAATATTTTCTGAATATCTACATCTGAGTGAACACATTAATAAATAAGTGTGAACCCATAACACATATCAAAATAAAAGTATTATGATGAGAAATTTCCTGATGGTGAGAACAATTAATCTGTGGAACAGCTTGCCTTCAGAAATTATGGGTACTCCATCACTGGAGATTTTCAAGAACAAATTGAACAACTATTTACGAAGAATGGTAATGTGTCTCCGACTTGAGCAAAGCATTGGACTAGAAGACTTCCAAAATCACTTTCAACTCTGTTATACTATGAAGATGATGAACTTGCTTTTACCCATCTTTGTTTCTTTTAACTGAAAACTTGCTAAAATGACTTTCTGTGCTGTATTTTAAAATAGGTCCCCTTCGTTTTAAACCAGAACTGAGGAGTTTTAAAAATGTTATTGAGCTCAAATTAAAAACGAATCCAAAACTTTCACCCCCTGCTTGTTCAAGGAAATAATGTCTCTGCATATAGGAATTCTTTTGAATGTATCCCATGGCTGAATGATAGACTAAATGGGCTTTGCTACTAACTACATGGTCTATGGAGACATCCAGTGTTCAAAAACAGCAGTGTCCGTCCTTGGGACTTATTAGTTGCAGACAATAATACTACAATGCAAAAAGGGTATTTTTTTTATATTAAATGAACTTTTTAGTCACATTCCCCATTTGCCTCACTCTCAAATACACACCTATACAATACATTTGATATTGGCCTTTGTTCACACAATCTATAAATGGTGCCAAAGCAGTTAAAGTTAGACCGGAAGACAGCAGGCAATTCCTGCAAGATACTGTTTCCTTTTGAGGAGGTCTAGTCTGGTTGTTTTACTGCTCAACAAGCCTTTCTCATTACAGTATCTCCCCTTAGATTCAGACTCCGTCTGCTTCAATAACAGAATAACAGAATTGGAAGGGACTTTGGCATCTTCTAGTCCAACCCCTTGCTCAAGCAAGAGACTCTGTACCTGTGATGGCAAACCTATGGCACGCGTGGTGGAAGTGACATGCAGAGCCATCTCTCCGGGCACGCCAGCCATCAGCCATTGCTCTTCTGGGTTCCGGCATGCATGAAACCAGAAGGCCAGGGGGCTGGTGCACATGCATGCGCCTGAAACAGGAAGCTCAGCTGCTCTTCTAGTTTCCAGTGCTCCTGCGCGCATCAGGGAGTTGCTCTTCCGGTTTCCAGTGTTCCACTGCACATGTGTGTGCACTCCCATTTAGGCACTCAGCGCCAAAAAGGTTCACCAACAGTGCCTTTTTTCTTAAAAACCTCCAGTGATGATGTACCTGCAATTTTATGAGCAAAACGTTTCACTGATTATTTGTTCTCATTGTCAGGAAATTCCTTAGTTCTAAGTTGGATTCCTTCTTGACACCTTATGAGCTATGGTGGTGCAGTGGTTAGAGTGCAGTACTACAAGCTACATCTGCTGACTGCCAGCTGCTTGGAATTTGGCAGTTCAAATCTCACCAGACTCAGGGTTGACTCAGCCTTCCATCCTTCCGAAGTGGGTAAAATGAGGAACTAAATTATTGGGGGCAATATGCTGACTCTGTAAACTTCTTAGGAGAGAGCTGTAAAGCAGTATATAAGTGCTATTGACAAATTTCTCTTATTTCTTGTGCTGCCCTCAGGTGCTTTGGAGAATAGGTTGATACCCTCTTCTCCATGACAGTCCCTCAAATATTGAAAGAATGCTATTATGTCACCCCCAGTCCTTCTCTTTGTTAGACTAGTTATACCCAGTTCCTGCAACTATTCATTGTATGTTTAACCTCCAGCCACCTAATAATCTTTGTTGCTCTTCTCTGCACTCTAGAGTTTGAACATAGTTTTTGTATCATAGTGGCCAAACTTTGATGCTGTATTCCAAATACTGCTTACTAAAGCAGTATAAAGCAGTATTAATACCTTATGTGACCTTGGTACCCTGCTGATGCAGCATAGGTTTGCATTGGCTTTTTTGGCAGATGAAGCACACTCTCGGCTCATATTTAAGTAATTGTGCGCTAGGACTCCAAAATCCCTCTTACAGTTACTACAGTTGAGTCAGTATTAACTCAGCTGCTACTAGTTAAGTAGAATATTCTATCTATTCTATCCTCTCATCTAGATGATTTTTGAAGACGTTGAAGAATATTGGGCCTGAGACCAAACCTTGTGGTACCTCACTACGTGATTCCCTCCATGTAGATCACCCACTGAGTACAGTTGAATTGCGAATCAATCTGATGGCAGTACTGTTTATCCCATATTGTCTATCCTACCCAGAAGCAGGTTGTGGTCTACTTTGTCAAATGCCCTGCCAAAGTCCAAGTATATTATGTACTCAGCATTTCGCTGATCCACTATTTTAGTTACTTTATGAATTCAAAGTATCATGCAGTCAGCCACTTTTCCTTAGAAAGGTTATGCATACCACCTAAGATGGTGAAAAACTGGTTACAAGAGCAGGATTTTAGCTTGGATCCGAGGAACATAACTGGGAAATATCTAATGATCTTCAAAGCTACTGCATTCAAGTATACCAAAGGAATTTGTTTATGCTACGGTTGGACATTCTGCCATTATCTTATGTAATCCTAATAAAAAGTGCAAGGTAATTGGAAGACAGATGTTAATTCTACATTTAATAAAAGAGGACAACTTGGGAAAACAAGATATCAGTTGACTGATTCCTGAGAAGAACAAAATCAAATATATTGATCTGTAAGCACTTTGAAAACAATATAGCAAACTACAGCCAGTCATCACTTACTGACTGTGCTGTTTTGCAACTGATCACAGTTACAACAGCACTGAAAAAGTAATAATGATTGGTCTTTGCACTTTCAACCATTGCAGTTATAATTTGATGAAGATTTGGATGCTTTTCAACCAAGGAGTAAACACATCCATTGCAACGTTCTATAGACACATGTTCAGTTGTGAACTTCATAATTTGGCACATTTAAGAGTGTTTGGAAGCAATGTTGTGGGTGCATATTCCAAAAGCAATTAGAAGAAAGGGACAACCAACGGCTAGAAAGTTCAGGTTTATGGGCTATGAGTCGGGCTCAAAGAGCTATTGCTTTAGCAATGGGAGCACAAGAATAGTGATTTCCAGATCTGCTAGCTTTGCAGAGCAAAATTGCAACAGAATTGATGCAAATTTCTGGAATGATCCACTTAGTGATAGTGATCCACTTAGTGATGGTAACTCACTTAGTGACTGTGTCAGCATTCAGGGAGGAGAAGCTGAACAAGATATGAAGCAGGAAAAGGATGAAACACAGGAGCAATCAACGCCACGCAGGCCAGAGCGATGAAACAAGGGGATTCCATCTGACAGGTATTCTGCTAGTAAAGTTAAGGTGTGCAATGTATGGTATGAACCAAGGAACGATAAGGAAGTTTTGGCATTACCTAAAATTGAACAAGTAAAATGGAAAGAAGCCACGGATAAGGAAATAAAATCCATGGGAGAACATAAAGTGTTCACATCTGTGAGTTTGCCACAGGATGCAAGTGGGTGTACAAGTGGGTGCCCAATAACGAGGTCCAATATAAAGCAAGGTTAGTGGCACAAGGATTTTCACAGATGAAAAATGTGCACTATGATGAGGTATTTGCGCCAACTGTAAAGAGTGAAAGCATCAGGCTGGCACTAGTGTTGGCAGTAGCACATTGTTATAAAATTTGGCATTTTGACATAACCACTAAATTTCTCAGTGCAGAATTAGAGGAAGAAATTTACATGGTTCAAGCACCAGGATATGAAAGTAAAAAGCCTACCTAACACGGTGTATAAATTGAACAAGGCCAGTTATGGGCTGAAGCAGCCAGCCAGGAATTGGTATACGTGTCTAGATAAGGCATTGAAAGGTCTTGGGCTCAAAAGTTGCAAAGCTGATGGTTGCATATACAGTGGAAAGATAAAAAGTGGGGATTGTCAACTATTAGTATTTGTGGATGATCTTCGCTTCATTGCAAAGGCTGTATCACAGGTAAACAAATTTGCTAATAAGTTGGGAAAGAAATTTGAATTAAAGAATTGGGGAAAAATAAAAAATTATCTTGGTGTGGAGATACAAAGAACTGAGAAAAGTGATTATATTCTCAGTCAGCAAACAAAAATTGAATAGCTGTTGGAGAGATATAACATGAAAGATTGTAATACTGCCCCAACACCTATGAGTACAGATTTTCATAACAGTTTGGGTGAGGATGAAAGTGAAGCCTGTGATCAAGAGATATATCAGTCAGCAATAGGGAGCCTGTTATATGTGTCACAGTGGTCCAGACCAGACATAGCTTGTGCTGTAGGCATTTTGAGTCACTTTACTGCTGCACCAACGCAATTGCATTGGATGGGTGTAAAAAGGATTCTCAGGTATTTGAAAGGAACTGTAAATTTGGGTCTTCAAATACAAGTCTCTGAAGAATTAAAATTGAAATGTTATGTTGATAGTGATTATGCAAATGATGTAAAAACCAGAAAGTCCAATTCTGGGATTGTGATATTGTTTGGAGGGCCTTTAATTGGTTGGAAGTCCAGAAAGCAAACAACTGTAGCCATTTCTACTGTGGAGGCAGAATTTATTGCTTTGTCTGAACTCTGTTCAGAGATAACTTGGTATGTACAACTGTTACAGGATTTAAATGTAAAGGTAACTGAATCAGTATTAGTTTATGACAACACTGCCTGCATTAAAATGGCAACAGGTGACAGAGTAAAAAAATAGAAGCAAGCATGTGGACATTAAATATTGTAATGGAAGAGAAGCCATCAAAGATAAATTGATTAGCTTGCTTCACTGTGTGTCAAAAGACAATCTGGCCGACATAATGACCAAGCCATTGGGTGGAGTGCACCATGGGAAGAATATAAAGTTAATTGGATTTATGTCTCTTCCAGTTATGGAGGTGTGTCAGAGTATATTCATTAACTGGCAGAGACATGGTTAACAAAGTCAGCCAATGGAAGCTGAATTGGGGGCTGAGGCTGGAAGGAGTCTGGGCGTGGCTTAGCTCCATGCTCTCAATTCTAAAGAGAAACTAACTTGCTTGCTTGCTGAAACTGATATCAGCTCTGAGCTGCTGCTGCTGCTGCTTGTGTTTTTGCTTATGTTACGCTGGAAGAAACTGCTGGTATTGTAAACTTCACTTCAATATGTTAATATGTTTATAAAGAAGTTAATGATCCTGCTCAGTCAATCATCGGTGTGTTTTCTGGATTTGAATTTCTGCTGCCAAGTCTTAACAGGTTTCTTTTGAAATACTAAGTTTCAAGAGATTTTACTTTCTTGAGTGAGGAGAGGCAGGACCTTATGCATCATCAGTCTGAAAACCTGTGATTCCTGTACTGAGTATGGAACTGAATTCAAGGGTCTTACATGTTCCTATTCAATTGTTACAGTTCAATGATCTTGTGAATTTTGATGCTCACAATGTTCTGAATTAACCAACCGAATATGGGAGGAAAGCTAAGAAACAAACAATTACAGCTTTAAAGTGGATAAGAGATGATGGTTAGAAAGGGAATATGTTTAAATACAGCAGTGGCACAATCAAAGCTAGAATAAGGACGGAAACTAAAGAGGGAGATTAATAAAATGCACATTTTTATATAATAAGGAGAAGTAATAATAAGAGGGGAATTCAGAATTTGAATGACAGTATTACTAAGTATACTTAAATAATATGGTGACTGGCATAAAAATAATATATTGAACTATTGATTAAACAAATAATGAAAGATTATAATTCAATATGAATATGTGTATGTTTGTTAAATGTAACAAATATGATTAAAATATCTTATTTGTATCAAAATGTACGACATGCAGAATATGGTGATTGACATAAAAATAACATACTGAAATATTGAATAATCAAATAATGAAGGATTATAGATTGAATAAGCAAATGGAAGATTTGAATTTAACATAAATGTTTGTATTATTATTAGAATTATATAAGCTTGCTAAATGTAATAAATATGATTAACAATATTTTATTTATATTAAAAGTTATGACACTTAGAATAAGTTAATTGGCATAAAAATAACACATTGAAATATTGAATGACTAAATAATGAGAGATTATAATTTAATATGTGTATTATTACTATAATTATATAAACTTGTTAAATGAAAAAAATATGATCAATACTATTTTATTTGTATCAAAATGTATTACACTGAGGTGCCACACTGTTCACACATTGATATGTTTGTAAAAAATAAAAAAATAAAAAACTTGGGAAAAAAACTTTAGCAAAAAACCCTTAAATTTAGACAAAATACACTAAATCAGATTTATTAGGCAAGTATAATGGAATAAATTATAATAGTTGCTCTGGCGCTACCAGCAGAGGATCTGTAATAGTATTGCATTTTACTGGGACTGATCATTTCTACCAAACATCCCAACTTCATTAGACTTTTTTTTTTAATTTCCAACAGATACTTTCTATTTCATAATGAATTCTCCTACACAACAAGATGAATCAGTACCATATTTAAATATGATTTAAACAAAAGTTTGTTTTCTAATGACTTAAATTTCATGATTAATCTCAATCTTTCAAATATCATTGATAGAGTGGGAAAAATAGAAGTCTTTAGTATCTCCCAAAAAAATAATCTCATCTAACATACTCCAACTTGTCAAATTTCACTTTCATAAATTGTATCCATGATCACCAAGGTGTGTAATTTAACAAGTGGCAACTATCTGACAAAAAATCCTTCTTTATAGTGTAGTATATTTCCTTCTCTAGAGTGTGCAGTTCTCATTTATAGCTCTATTTTTATAGTAGAACTTTTATAATACCAGTTAAATTAAAAGCAGCACACAAACAAAAACAGTGCCCACCTTGAGTTAGTGTAGGTCTGAGGCAATGACATATATGTATTCTATTAGTTCCCAATTTTTTAACAGTCGAAATAGATACTATTTTCTGCACAGTATTTAAACTGGAAGCACACCTCATGCATGTTTGAATTATGCAACTGTATTCCATAGTACTGACTATGCCTCTTGCTATGAGGAGCTTTTAATTGACAGGTTCAGTCATATATATATATATATTTGTTTTCTTAAGTTTTCGCGGGTACTTAGATGTGTGGTATTCAGCTTTGTTCGGGTATTTTCCCATGTCATTATAGTTGTGCATGGCCGAGATAAGGAGGGGCGAGGTGGGTGGAGTAAGAATGCAGTCAGCTTGTCACGCATGCGCGCAATGTCATGCATGCACGATAAGGACTGACTGGGCAGGAAGCGGAGAAGCGGGTGGAGAAGGGCGGGGCCAGCCAGGGGCCCGTTTTACTGGTTCTCCGAAATACTGGGAATCATAACAACTGGTTCTACCGAACTGGTCTGAACAGGTAGAATCCCACCCCTGGTTATAGTAATTTCTTCTATGCACATAATTACCATCTTTGCCTTTCAAAGGAGACAATTTTGCGGATGTCAATATCATAATCCATCCGTTTTGTAATTCTGACCAGGCTCAGAAATTAGCAAGGATATAGAGAACATTTTGAACTGAACAGTCTTGACACAACAGACTCATACATGGAACGCAACTGTTTTGAGCTTGAAACACTTCCAAATTACTCAGATTAGGTATTTCTCATTCAAGACAAGGTTGGAACAACATGTTGTGAGTGAGGAACAGTTCAATTAGCACAGTTCTACTATACAGAATTGAGTCTGATTAATACTTGGATCCCCAGGGAATATTAGGACTATAGATATGACTAGAAAGTCAAAATGTCCCAAAAGGCAATGGCAATCTACCTCAACACTTATGTGCTAAAACTGCATGGCTGTGTCCACACAATCACCAAGACATCAGGCTTGATTTAAAAGTGTCCTTCCTTTAACCCTAAAAACAACTACAAAACTAAAAAATAGCAATTCTAAATAGATGCAGTATTTCTCAAGCATTCCGTTCAAAACAACACAAAGATTATAGTGTTGTCCATCTCTTGGCCTCCAAGGAGCTTTTTAATTTTCCCACAGTATTTCCACACTGATTTGTCAAGTTCCATATGAAAAAGTCACTGGATAACAGATTCAACAATGCCGTAGCTTGGAGCTACTTTACAGTTCAAATCAATCTCTAGAATATCTTAAATGATAGACAGGCAGAGCAATTAATGAGAAGCAACAATAGTGGAAGCTGGAAATCATACTTTTCATGCGAATGCATAACTGTTTGTTTTTTCAACATAAATTTTCACATGAGGAATTACTAACTCAAATAGGCCCAGTTCATAATGAAAAAGGTGACTTTTAAACTTTGTGGGATTACCCAGAGATTACCCAGCATCTTCTTTACATTAGATCTGAAGATTAATAAATGGGGCAAAGCCCACGACATCCTGTAAGAGAACCAGGGCATGTTGAAATGGAGGTTCAACATCCAACTCCACTCCACGGCTACGCAATACGCTCAGGCTGGATTCCACAACGTCATGACAATGCTTCACCTTCAAGGTACGAAGCTTAGGGCAGTACTCTGCCAAGGTCCTATCAAAAGAGAACACACAAAACATCAAGATCACAATCATCTACAAGGAACTATTTATCTATTTGAAAATGAACAGTATTACGTTTTGAGGTTGAATCATTTGTCTATAATATACTTCGTCGCAATGTTATGAAGCTAAACAATTTTCAAAGGTGATTTATTACAGAAGAAAAAATTAAACCTGGATTCCCTTTCCTCACAGCTTTGTAACTGCTTAAACATTCCCAAGCCTTATATTCCTACAAAGTATATGGAGTTGCACTATATACAACAGCTACCAAGATATTTTATGCTTTTTTTCTGAAAATCATACACAATCCATTTTTTAGAAGGGCAGACCACTTTGAGGGAATATGCCTCAATATCAAAAATAACTTCATATTGGAAAAACAAGTCTGACACATAATTCAAATAATTTATGGATATTAATTCTGCATATTTATCACATCTAAAGTTTGGACTATTCTTAATGTGGGATTTTAAAAATAGGTCTTATCTGCCATGTATAGATGTATAGATGTTTTTATTTGATAGAAACCTTGATTTTAATCAGTATTCTTATTATAAAGTAGACTTTTGTGAATTACTTATCATTGATCTGATTTTCATAATAATTAAGAGTATTTTCTCCAGTATGCAAATATCCTTTAGGTATAAGTTTGATATAGAAATAAGGCATATTCCTTAAGTTCGGTTAAAATGAGTGCAACCTTCTAATGTAGAAAAATATTTTAGGACAAACTGTGCTATATTCCATTCAACAAATGATAAAGCCTAGGCTGTTTTTCACCACGACTACCTGCGTCTAAACTTTTCAAGCTCCAACTGGGTTTTATTTTAATATATACTTTTTATATAATCAGTTTAAAATAAAGCAGGAAACCAATATAATCAGAGAGGAACTGACGCATCATCATTCAGCAGAAATTTCTGCTATTGGAACGGGAACCAAACACTAAACACCAAAATATAAATTCAAGAATTTCAGGAATTCAAGGGAAATTCAAGAATTTCCCATGCTGTGGCACTTTGAAATATTTAATATTCCATCACTGAAAACAACCATGCAGGACCACTCATTGGTTCAAAACTCTTTTCTTAAATAAGGATCTTCAGGGAGTGCAACATATGTACCATGTATATAAACTACTGCAAAATACTGGACTAAATACTTTATTATTGGTGTTATTGTTGATTCGGGATTTTGATATTCATTTTAATAACATTCCTTTCTTTTCTTTATACCTATGTGATGTGCATGGAAAATAGTTATACCTACTAGCCCTTATAGATTTCTTAAAAAAGAATAAGTTTCAGGGGAAAGAGATGAAATATTTCTTTGATTTATAAAGTGGATCTTTGTATACCTGTAAACTGACTAATTCTTCTGTAGCTGGCTAATTTTATTTTATTTTTGTATCTTTAAGTCAGTGTAGACTTCTGGCACCTTCCTGAACAAGTCCCTATAGTTTTCTTGGTAAGATTTCAGAAGTGGTTTGTCCTTGCCTGCTTCTTATAGTTGAGTATGAGTGACTACTCCAAGATTACCTAAATTGATTTTGTGACTAAATTGAGATTAGAACTCAAGATCTGCCATTTCCAGCCTTCCATATCAAACTGGTTCTCGCTGGCAAGAGGCAAGGAGAAAGAGGAAGAATTCCAACAATTCAACATTTGGAAAATGCAGATAATCATTTTTACAATATCGCCTCATAATCAGAAGAAAGTACAGACTGCTGATCAAAGAGGCTTCCACCAAGCTTGGGCTTCCTTGGTGAATATACTTGCAAATCCCTGATTAGTAGTTGCAAAAAGCTAGAAATCTACAAGATGTTTGTTAGAAAGATATGGGAGAGCGAGTTTCCTTGAACAGCTTATATAATAAACAAATAGGCCTATGTGTGGTGGGGAAGAGCAAAATTACTTAATTATACCATTAAGCAATTAATTACACAAAAGTAATGAACATAATATTTACACTGAGATTTTTAAATGTAAATGTTTTTCACGGCCTTACTAATTTTCTATAGTGCAGTCCATAGTATACCAAACAAACATTAATATAGCCCATGGTCCAACCAAAATTGCATGTTCTTAGTTTAAAAATTATGAGCCCTCCCCAACTATGACTTCAGCCAACCAATCTTGCATCAGAGCATCACATTCCTTCTCAAAAGCTTCTTTTCCAGAAAGTAATCCTTTCATGTAATTAATCAAAAATGATAAAAATCCTTTCAAGTATTACACCATGTTTAAGGACTACTTTTAAAACAAGCATTTGCAAACATGACAGTAATATCAATTCATTTTCTGACCAATATGCACCATTTACAACCAAATTTGCAATGAATGCAGGAATTAATAGTGGCATAGTTGTATGGTAACTTTATCTAGTGAATGGCAGGAACCTATGATCTTCACAGGCTCTCTCATGTTCACTTAGCAACCATTTCATTTAATGACCAGGTCATTGTAGTGGAATTTGGTTGCTAAACAAGGAGTGGGTCTACTTATTTTCTAGATGCTATCTTCCTGTCAAAAGGGGAAGAAATTTCTCTCTCTCTGTCTCGGTTAAGCATTTAAAATAGGTTTTAGTCTGGTCTAAGAGTTAAAACATTAACTTAATTGTTAGATAATGTGACAAATATAACATTGGTTTAAGTATGTTTCACAGTTTAGACCATTAACATTACTCTTCAAATAACTGAACATATGGGTGTTCTATTGGGTGTTCTAATTTTGGGCGTTCTGATACCAAAAATTAGCACCAGAACCCAATTCTGATCACAAAATCAAGATAAGTTCTGTCACTGCAAAATATTCAGAAACTGCTTCTTGCAGTGGCCACTTATCACAGCCTAAAACTAAAAAGATCAAGTCTTCTTCTTCATTCACCTAGGATACCATAACAATCTTCCAGCCTAACCTACCTCATTAGACTGTTGAGAGGACAAATCTTGCCTGCCATCCTGAGACCCTTCAAGAAAAGATTAAACACAAATGTACTGCATAAAAGAACAATGTTCTTACTGACTACTGATGCACAAATTACCTAATTGAGTTGTTCTTAACTCGCAGGCAGCCGGTGAGGTCCAAATGCTCCAGATCAGAACAGGCTTTGGCAATTTCTTCTACAGCCGCATCACCAACATTTGCATTAACAGCCAGCGAAAGTGATTTTAATTTGTTGCATCTTTGAGCAAGATAGGAAATGGCTTCGTCTTTTAGCTGCCGGCAGGCCGTAAGGTCTAGAGATTCGAGCTCTTTACAGTGATCAGCAAGGCTCCGCAAGGAAAGTCCATCCACCCATTCACAATGGGCCAAAGAAAGTTGCCGTAAATTGGGGCAGCCCAAAGAAATGGCCACCAAAGCATGGCGGCTCAGCTGTATGCAGCCATTCAATTCAATCTGTTGCAACTGATGGTTTTGACCAATCACAGGAAGCAGCTCCTTGTCAGATAACCAGTCAGAGCAGTTTTGCAAGGCTAGCTGCTGCAACACTTTATTGTCTCTTAACAAGACACAGAATGCATCTTTCGGGATATGAGATCCAACCTATTTGTAAGCAAGAAAACAAACTGTTATATCTTATACTATATGCCTTTTGCACTCCAACGTAACAAAAAAAGAATAAACCAAAATAATCTCACCATGACCAAACTATGTCAAGGTATTGTTAAATAAAGAAAAGGCTGTGAACTTTAGAAAAATAGGACAAAATAAAAAATGAAACAAGTATTTTCCAGACTTTATCAATGATAAATTAAGTCATACAAAGGCTTGGGATAGAAATGAAATGCGTTTCATGAAAATATACTTACACTTAAAAATGGTAGGCTGACCACAATTGGAAGTTCAACTCTTCCAATTACAATGGGATTGATTTTTTTTGGCAGTTTTCTGTTGTTATTCTTTTTCATTATTATTAATTTATAATAGAAAATACAAAAATAGAAAAGAAAATAGTATCAAATATAGGGAAAAGGGAAGGGGAAAATGTAGGAAAAGAGGGCGGGAGAGAAAAAGTGTTGCCTTCTGACTCCCTTTGTGTAAATAAGATAATAACATCAAGCATCAACTTTTTATTTTTTTCATAATAGTATAAACCAGCCATTACTATAACAACAAATTTATCTAATCTATAAACCCCTAAATCAAAGTTTCATTTTTTTCCACCTCAAGCACAAAGTCCACAAGCGGTTTTCAAATAGAAACAAAAGTAATTGTGTTTTTTAACTTCAATCAAGGCAGTCAATACTTTGCAGCCATCCATCTATGGTGAGAATCAAAGTGTCCTTCCGTTTTTGTGCAGAATAATCTTGCTGCCATCAATTTATATAGCATTAAAGTTCCCATTTTCTTCCAAGTCTTACTCCATTAAACCCAAAAGAAAAGTTTCTGGTTTTATCTTTATATTCATGTTGAGAATCTTCCGTATTAGGATGTGAATCCTACTCCAACATTTCTTTGCTTTGTCACATGACCACCATAAGTGATAATGAATTGCAAACATTCATTTGAAATACCTTTATACATTCTTGACAACTTATCTGGTGTTAAATACTAACAATGCATCATCTTATAAAAGTTTTCTTTTAAATTATAATTTAGTATAAATGTTAAGCCTTTTGTCCACATATTCCCCCTCTATTATCATTTTTTACAATGATGTCATATTTAGGCAACCGTTATCACACATAGTATGCTCCAAGCAATGCAAAATCTTTTATTCTTCAATTGCTCTTGTTTATTTCAACCACATTTTCTTTTAAAAGAATCTACAATTCCAGGGATATCAAAGGTGCTTTTTCAAAAGGCAACTGGACTATTTTTTCCTTGAGGACCAAAACATTTCACTTCTCACTCAAGAGGCTTCATCACTTGTGACTTTTTTTTGGCGGCGGGGGAGGAGGCAAACGGAAGGATAGGTACTGACAGTTGAGACTGGATGGAGGTGGGATGAACATTCTGACCGGATGATGGAGGACTGTACTTAACTTTCTCTATCTTCCAACCCTCCAACATCCAGTCTCAACAGTCAGTACCTATCCTTCCATTCCCCACCCCACCCTGCCATCACAACTGATGAAGCTTCTTGGGTGAGAAGTGAAACGTTTTGTTCTTCCTCAAGGAACAAACAGTCCAGTTGCCTTTTGAAAAGCACCTTTGAGACAACTATGACCTGGAAAACTGAGCATTTCCACAGACAATTCAAGGGATACCAGGAATCAATTTTTATGGATTACACTGCAGGTTGCAAGAAACTTTTAAGAGCCCAATTTATCTAAAGATAGAATTCCACATACTGTAAATTTAAATAACTCCAAGAATAGTTATGGGCTCCAAAGTGTCCTGCCTTCAGGTGGAGGACACTTCTCAACATCTTTTTTTGTATCATGGTGAACAGCCTGGATGCTAGTCCTCGGCTAACAATCACAACCACATTTCTGTTGTTAAGTGAAACATTTGTTTAGTGAGTTTTGCCTCATTTTATGACCTTTCTTGCCACAATTAAGTGAATTTCTGAAGTTGATAAGTTAGTGACTCAATGTTAAAGTTCCAGCAGACGAACCCAACCAAAGTAACCACAGCCAAGAAGATCCAATCTCTTAATGCAAAACTTTATTGACTACATCATTTCGGCTACTTCCCGCACAAACCCCATGTAGTCAAAATTCAAGTTCTACTTCCCTCCAATTAGAGCAGGTCACATTGTCCAATTGAGTCTCCTGATAGTGTTGTCTTTCTGGCTCTGATAAACACCTGCCAAAATGTCCTTGGTTTTCACGTCTGGCATCTTGATGTCTGAAACCTAAGTTCTACTTTCCTCTGCCAATAGTTTGTTGGCAAGCTGAGAAGTGATAATAATTGCAAAAGCAAAAAGCAGCTTTGGAAGCTTGACACCCGGTTGTTAAGTGTTTTCCCCTTTGACTTTGCTTGTCAGAAGGTCACAAAAGGTCATCACATGACCCCAGGACACTGAAACTTTCATAAGTCATTTGCCAAGTGTCTGAATTTTGATCACATGACCATGGGGATGCGGCAAAGGTCATAACTGTGAGAAACTGTCTGAAGTCCCTTTTTTCAGTTCCGTTGTAACTTTGAATGGTCACTAAATGAATTGTTATAAAGTTGAAGACTATTTTATACCAAGTGTGGGCTTACCAGTATGGTGTAAAGTGGTACTAATACTGCTTGTGACCTTGATACTATCCCTCTATTGATGCAGCTCAGGAATGCATTGACCTTTTTGGCAGCTATGGCACACTGCTGGCTCATATTTAAGTGACTGTCTACTATGATGCCTAGATCTCTCTGTTATTGCTGTTGAGGCAGGTACCACATATTATATCCCTATGCATTTAGTTTTATGTGCCTAAGTGTACAAACTTCCTTTTCTCACCACTGAATTGCATTTTGCTGAATAGGACCCAGTGTTCAAGTCTGTCGAGATCCTATCTTGAGCCTATCTTCTGAAGTGTTGGCTATTCCACCCTGCTTAGTGTCATCTGCAAATCCCTTCATCTAAACTGTTGTGGCGCCCCAACTCACCCACACGTCAGAGTTGGTGTAGAGAGCTTTGTTCAATCTGTTCCCCCACAGATCTATTTCAGGTTTTCAGTTAGCTCCCAGATGCAAGCTTAGCACAGTAATTGGCTCGCGACTAAGTTGATAACCAAAAGCAAAAAAAAAAAAAAACTTACACCCAAACCAAAACCACCCTTGGAAATAAAGATTTTGCCGGGGTAGGTTCCAAAAATAAACAGCACAAACCCCCTCTGAGATCTGGGGCCTCCATTGAGTTTTGTCAACAAGTCCGGTGGTCTGGTTTCAGGGCTTTCAAGAAGAAGTCACAGGAATTGTCCAAGCCAAAAGTTCAGGGAGTCATTTTCAGCGAAGCCAGCCACGAACAAGCTTCAGATTAACCTTCCAGGCAATGGCCAATTAGTCCACCCGACAGATAACCGGCTGCTCCAAATATGAACATAAACACTCTCCGCAACTAAATTATATTGTCAGCCTCCACAAAGTTTTCTTGATATCTTTTGCTGCTTGCTTCCTGTTGGCTGCCATAGAAACAGAGCGAGGGATAATTTTGGTATTTGGGAGGGGAAGGTTGCTGGAGAGTGAAGACATTTTCTGTTTGAACTAAAAAGGAGGGGACGCTTTCCTACTTAGTAGTATCTCTACTAAGCCAAGGTCAACCATCTTGGCATACCAGATGAGTGAGAAACCACTTGAAGATGCACTCCACATGACATTATAAACACCTCAGATTGGATGACCATTCTGGAGTCTTGGGGGAGGGAACTTGGGATAACTTTCAATATGTAATATTCGCGCTCATTTGCTTCAGATCTAGCTTTCTTTTGGTGCTATCACTTCAAACTCGGTAACAGTACTTTTTCTCTACACCAATGGAGTTGAAGGATTTCTTTCTTGGGTTTTGAATGAGGCAGTGCCGACATTAAGCAAGATCTCTCTTTACCAGCCCACCTGGAGATAAACTCTACCGTGGGCGTTGAGGAAAAAGAAAATAATGTCTAACCAAGGCAGCGATCAAGAAGATTTGGGAGCTGTTGGATCTACCTCTTCACAGTTCCTTTGCAGTCCAGAGGAAGCCAAGCTGCTGTCTGCGTTGCAGATTGAGAAGAAGCCACTGGTTTGTCCCAAATGGTCTTTGGGAGTAAGATGATGGAGATGCTGGAGAAACTCCTCCCTGGGGCAACGGCTGCCAGACGCCGGCAGGGAGAAGCTGCCTGGCAGGAGGAAGACAAAGAAGACCTCCTGCTGACCCATGCTTTGCAATTATTTCATGAAGCTCTGGAGAATCAGAGAGCTAGAGGAAGGTATGCATTGTCTGCACACAAAGAGACTGGTGAAGCAATAGAGGAGGCAGAAGCCTCTGCAACCCCAGAAGTGCTTTCCATAGCCCAGCGGGGCCAGTGCAGTCTGCAGGAAGTCTAGCGGCTGCCGTAGCCCAGGGCCCCCGTTGTGGGGGTCAGCACCTTGGAGGCGCCAAATTCCAAAAGTTCCTCTGCTGGAAGTAAACTACGGAGGGGATTCCAAGGAGTTGGGTTTCTTCTTAGCCCAAGTTTAGAATCATATGGAGGAATATGGAGATGATTATGCCTCAGAAGCAGTCAAAGTGAGGTGTGTCACCAAAGCCCTAGAAGGGACTGCAGCCCAATGGATGGTCTCCCTTCACAATGATGATGCCCCTCAGCTGAGGGATTATGACATGTTTATGGCGGCCCTCCGCACTTGGTTTGAAGATCTGCTTGCTGAACGCAAGGCAAGAATTAGGATGAAAACCTAAATCAGGGGCGAATATACCCAGGAATTTCAGGAGCTGGCATGCCACATGTGAGCTTGGTCCCAAGAGGCCCCGATGGAATCTTACAAAGATGGGCTGAAGCTGTACCAAAGCTGTATCTCCAGAGGGGCTCCTCAAGATGTTCAGTACTGGTATGTGTTGGCAGCCAATGTGGAGATTGATCTGGCCAGAAACTGATGCGGGGGTGGCACCAACTGGAGTAAGCCTCTACATACCGTTCCGAGAGAGGCTCTTAAAGTTCCAAAGTGTGGATCAACCCAAGTCCACATTGTGCTTCCAGTACAGGAAGGAGGGTCATCAAGCTGCTGATTGCCACACTAAACTGGATGTCGAAGGAACATCTGCCAGAGGGCAGAAAGTCGAAAAACCTCCAGCCAAGCAGCGTGAAATGGCCCCGAAGGCCATGGAAGTTGTTGTGTTCGCTCCTCCAGGAAAGGACGAGTTGGGAACTCCAACTACTTTGGGCGTGAGTCCGATTCCGACGATGACCCCCTGGTAAGTCAACAAGTCGGCCCCGTGACCATGCCAGTGGAATTAAGGGTGCCTTCATCTGGCGCTCCGGAGAAGATGTTAGCCCTGTTGGACTCTGGGTGTACAAGAAGCGTAATTAGCCCAAAAGTGGTGGACAAATTGGGGTTGAGACTAAGAACATTGAAAACACCCATAGCATTTTGCCAGTTAGATGGATCGGTGGCTGGGGGTGGCCCAGCCTATTTCGTACCGGAGCCAATGGGAATGTTGATGGGGAAACATCAAAAGCCTTTTTATTGTGGCCCCAGGGATGAATGCCCCCTTATTCAGATTACCCTGGCTTCGGATATGGAACCCTCAGGTGGACTGGAGGGTCTGCTGCGCATTCGTTCTGCCCAGCCACATAAGGGGGGAACCCCTAGTAAGGCCCCAGGACATCAAGAACCTGGCATCGGTGGCAGATGAACACATTGTGGGGGACGAGAAAATCCTGAAAGAATATTGTGACCTCAGGGAGGTTTTTAGCAAGAAGGCTTCGGATATGCTACCACCCCATCGCCCCAATGACTGCAACACAGAGATGCTTCCTGGAGTGAAACTCCCAAAGCCAAAACTGTATTTGATGACACCGCAAGAGCTGGAGCAATTGCGGTCTTTTATTGATAAAAACCTAAAATGGGGTTTCATCCAGCCTGCTAGGCCCCGAGTAGCTGCCCCAGTGTTGTTCTAAGAAAAAAAAGATGGTCTTACCGTTTATGCGTGGATTATAAAAACCTGAATTCCATTTGCATAGAAAACATTTACTCACCCCCCTTAATGAAGGACATGTTAGCTCACCTAGCCAAAGGAAAGATCTTCACTAAGCTTGATTTGAGAGAAGTTTACTACAGAGTTCAAATTAAAGAAGAGGATGAATGGAAAACTGCATTTAACTGCCCTTTGGGTTGCTTTCAGTTTAACGTACTTCCGCTCAGCCTGCAAGGAGCTCCTGCCATATTCATGCAACTGATAAATGAGGTGTTGCATGAACACCTGTATGAGGTGGTGTTGGTTTACTTGAATGATATTCTTATATACAAGAACACCTAGAGGAGCACACAAAAGTTGGTGCTATCAGTTTTGAAAAAATTCCAGGCTGCTGAACTGTATGCTAAGCTACCTAAGTATGAATTTCACCAAATGAAAATTGACTACCTGGGGCATCACATATTGCATGAAGGGATAGAAATAAACCCAGAGAAGGTCCAAGCAGTTTTGGAATGGGCTCCAATGCACACCAGGAAACAATTGCAAAGTTTTCTAAGTTTTGCTAATTTCTACTATCTATTTATCCCGGCTTTTGCAAAGATTGCGTTACCCATTACAAAACCCCTAAAGACAAAAGGTGAACTTCAACCAAAGCCCAACCAACCTTTGGAGTGGTCCATGGAATGCCAAGTGGTTTTTGAGAAACTGAAATGATTATTTGCAGCCAAACTTGTTCTTAAACACCCTGATATGGATTACCCCTTTGTAGTTCAGGCCAATGCGAGTGACAATGCTGTGGGAGCAGTCCTACTACAAGCAAATGCAACCTTGTGCTTACACCTCTCGAAAACTGAAACCGAATGGAGATAGGCTATTTGGGAGAAGGAAGCATTTGCAGTCTGATGGGCATTCTTAACTTGGAGACATTTTCTTGAAGGGGCTAAATACCCCTTTGAGGTATGGATGGATCAAAAAAATCTAGAGGCTTTAAAGACCCCACGAAAGCAGTCACCTAAGCAAATTTGTTAGGCACAATACTTTAAGCAGTTAAATTTTTCATTAAAATACCTACCGGGGGAAAGAATTTTATGGCAGATGCTTTATCTAGATTGCCCCAGTATAATAGCATCCAACCTGAAGTGATCCGTGCTATTGTCCCTATGAAACAATTAGCTGTCCCAGTGGTCACCAGAGCCCAAGGGAGGGGGAATGTTGACCTTTCTAATAATTTAACAGAACAGTTAAAAGGAGCATTAAAATTGGATGATTGGTTTTTAATCCCACTCAAATGAATGCAGTATTCGTGACGGCCTGGCATGGGTGGATTCAAAGTTATACATCCCTGCCACTCTTAGAGGAGCCATTCTAAAACATGGCCACGATTCAAAAGTTGCTGGGCATTTTGGGTTCATGAAAATTCTGCACTTAATTAAATGGCAGTTCTGGTGGCCATCTTTGAAAAAAGACATAGAAGCTTATGTTGCCAGTTGTCCTGTATGTGCTTTGGCAAACGGCCCCCTGGTAAACCAGCTGGTCTGCTTCAGAACGTTGCTAGGCCGAATGCCCTGTGGAAAGAAATTTCCATGGATTTCATTGTGGAATTACTTGAGAGTGGGGGAAACACAGTCATTTGGGTGATTACTGATCTATTTTCCAAACAGGTGCACTTTGTACCCTGTGCAAAGATTCCCGCTGCTAAAACGTTGGCTAAACTATTTATTCTACATGTGTATAGACTACATAGTGTTCCTGAATGCATAATTTCAGATAGAGGGGTACAATTGACTTCTAACTTCTGGATAGAATTTTTGAAGTTATTAGACTCCACCCAGGACTTAAGCTTTGCCTACCATCCTCAAACTAATGGGGCTTGTGTACGAACTAACTCAGTACTGAAACAATACCTTAGATGTTATGTAAACTATCAGCAAGATGACTGGACTGATTTATTGCCTTTTGCAGAAGTTGCTTATAACAACTCTATCCATAGAAGCACTGGGTTCATCCCATTTAAAGTAGCTACTAGTCAGGATTTTGTTCCAGAGCTCCCTTAGGAGAAACCCCAAATCCCATCATTGGTGGAATGGATAATCTAACTCCAGCTTACCTGGCCTCTTACCCGTAAAGCATGAGATGATGCTCATCAAGCCCATAAGAAACAGGCAGATAAGAGTTCTACAGAGAAACTACCAAGTGGGAGATAAGGTCTTCTTGTCCACTTACAAACCACACAGAAATCTAAGAAATCGAGGCCTAAGTACGTTGGACCTTTCCCAATTGTACGGGTTGTGAATCCTGTGACAGTACAGTTAGAACTGCCAAAAACTCTTAGGAGAATCCACCCTGTATTTCCAGTTAGTTTACTGAAACCTGAACATGCCTCCTCTCTTCAACCTGACCATCCTACCCCTCCTGTTCCCCTAATTGAAGGTGAACAGCATTTTGAAGTTAAGGATATTCTGGACTCCAGGAAAAATAGGGGAAGAATTCGGTATTTGGTTGTTTGGAAACATTTTCCTCCTTCACAGTCGGAATGGGTTAATGAACGTCAGGGCCCTTAAACCCATACAATTATTTTTCTCTAAATACCTGGATAAGCCTTGATATAATATTATATATATATTAATTGCTTTTACTTGGGATACTTCTCTTTTTTTTTTGCAAATTTTATTTGAGTTTTCACAAAGAAAAAAAAATACAAATAAAACATCTTTTTTGAAAGTAGCGTAATCCCGGGTTACATTTCTTCGTACAGACACAAATTCAACTTCATGCTCATTTTTATGTTCTATTCCATATCTTATTACTGTTTTACATTTTCTGCATAGCTTCTCCCCTCTTTTAATTTTCTCAATTGTATTTTAATTATCTCATCTCAATTCAAATCATTATATTTATATTTTTTGTCTGTCCTGTTTCAATTATCTATTATCTTTTCTCATTAAACAAAATTTCTCCTGTAGTTACTGATTGGAGTATGGCGCCTTTATATCTTTTACGTTTATCCATTTAACTCTTATTTAGGCTTGAATATATGCCCTAAAGTTATAACATTCAATATAATACATAACTTCCATTCAGATTCTGCTTGGTACATTCTTAAAATACACACGATATTCTTAAAAAAAGAAAAAATTATAAATGTATGTAATTAAAACAAACACATTCCATTCCAATTCAATTCTATCATTAATATTAATATTCATTAAAATCTTAACTTCTTTAACATTACTTTTCAATTAAATATCATACTTCTATGGGAATAATTATAAGCTTTCCATAGTTAATTCCTCCCTCTTCACTTATATTTTATAAAACATTAATTAAAATATTCCCGTTTCTTCCTAATTCAATTTTCTCATTTATTTTATTTCACTTATTTTATTAACAAACATTTCACTAAATTACACTATTTTATCCCTCATTTTAATCATACATTGTTTCCAATTTTCTAAAGTTATTTCTATTATTAATATAACAATACAATCTTATGTACCTTTACGGAATCCCTTTTTCAGTTAGATTTTCACCCATTATCTCTAAATAGGTCGTTTCTCTATATCTTGTTCTGGTCCTTTGTAACTTCTTTTCCTTTTCTTCTTCCCTCTCTTCTTCTCTCTCCCCTTTTTACCCCCTTGTCTCTCTACCTCTATTTCTCTCTTCTGTATTGCCCTTTTCTGTTGCTTTCCAGCATTATACTTATTTTTTGAATTATTTTTCTTTTCTTTGGTTGTTTTTTTAAGTCTTAAATTCTCCATTCTCTTTCCCCCCCTTTCCTTTTTCTTCCCCACATAAAATTGCTTGTTTATTAAAGATGGCTTCTTCTTTGTCCCAGTCTTCTTGTTTTGCAGTCTTGTTGTTTCTCATAGTTCCAAATCTCCATTTCTAAGAATTGAAAAACGAAGCCAAAAGAACCCTTCCTTTCTTGTGCATCTTCTTTGTATTTTTTAAGTTCCATTTTCAATTCATCCAGAAGTAGTGCCATTGTATAAATTTTTAAACAACCACCCGATTAATTTTAGTCATTTAAATGTAATAACCAAGAATCCAAAGATCACCAAATAATCCAAATACACACAAGCTGTTTCTTTTTGCTCTTTTTTTTCACTTTCTCTTCCTGGGGTTACTGTTTAGTTACAAAGTTTCAGTTAAAATGTATCTTTTAGAAGTCTTGTTGAAGTTTTACTGTAGATTCTTTTTAATTCCAGGCAGTCTCCTCCCTCTTTCCAGATCCTGCCCTTTTATTCTTTTTCTCTCCCTTCCTGCTTCTGAAAAAAATTTTTAGTGTACAGAAATCTTTATTATCCCTTTGACATTTTGTTTTACTTTCAGCTTAATTGCCTGTTGATGTCAAAGTGGATTTTTCCAATTTCTTATTTAAGTCTCTTAATTGTCAGTATAGGGAAGGGGAGAGAAGAAAAAAAACCCAAACCTTTCCCTTTTCACTTTCCTTTGTTCTTCTTTGGGAGCGATGTTATTTTTTTGTAAGTTTAAATTCCAGGGGACCTTAGTTGTTGCTTTTACAATTTAACCCAGTCAGCCAAAACTTTCACTTCTTATCTTCCTCCTGCACATTCTTTTCCGGTCGAGTTCTTCTTTGAGGTGGCCATTTCTGACCACCGCTGCAACCGCCTTCGGGAAAGGGAGTAATGGCCAGCTGAGGAGGAGAGATGTGGCTCTCCTCAACCCTGCTGGCAGCCTCCCCCCTCTTCACTTCTATGGGGTGGCTCGGGGCGCTCCAACGGTGAGCCCAGACCGAAACCGCGCACAATCACCGATTTCTGTCTGTCGCCAAAGAGACTTCAAACCAGAAGCCTACTCGGGATACTACTTTGCCTGCCTCTTTTGCAGGAGGACCGAATATCAGCCTCTGCAAAGTTTTCTTGACATCTTTTGCTGCTTACTTCCTGTTGGCTGCCTTAGAAATGGAGGAGGGATAATTTTGGTTTTTTGGAGGGGAAGGTTGCTGGAGAGTGAAGACATTTTCTGTGTGAATTGAAAAGAAGATGTTTTCCTGCTTACCGCACAACTGCATTGACATATATCTACTAAGCCAAGGTCAACTGTCTTGGCATACCAGATGAGTGAGAAACCACTTGAAGATGCACTCCACATGACATTATAAACACCTCAGATTGGATGACCATTCTGGAGTCTTGGGGGAGGAAACTTGGGATAACTTTCAATATGTAATATTCGCGCTCATTTGCTTCAGATCTAGCTTTCTTTTGTTGCTATCACTTCAAACTCGGTAACAGTACTTTTTCTCTACATCAATGGAGTTGAAGGATTTCTTTCTTGGGTTTTGAATGAGGCAATGCTGAGTATATCCACAAGCTGCAGTGTCCCGGAGATACAACCATCTGGCCACAACCCACACACATTGCTTCCAGCAACGCCTCCCTCTGCCTGCTGTGCTAAATAGTCCCTCCCGGGCAGGGCCTTTTCCCCATCAATCTGGAGATCTCCATCTCTCCGTTCTGCGTGCTCTAGCATACACCAAGGCTGGCAGCTCCTCCCTCTCTTCCCCACTGGCCTGCAAATTCTACCCAGCTGAGGCATGTTCTGCCAGCAGCTCAGGGTCAGCAATACCAGACATACCAAGAATGCTCTCATTCTCCCTCAAAGCCTCTGAGGAATAAATATTTTGGAATATTTCAAACAACATAATGAAAGCAAGTTGAATTCATATTTTTAGATGCAGAGAAGTTTTTGAATTGCATTTTCCTGTTTTGACAAGTGAAGTATCATTGAAACAATGGCAAAAAATATATCTAAATGTTATGGCATGAGAAAAACTAAATATAAGATACTGTAAGATACATAGAAAAGAGAAGGATTGAATCTTCTGGATTTAAAATTACATTTCTGCCTATTGTTTAACTTGGATAAAATAGTGGATGCCTTATGAAGGCTATTGGAACTAGGCGGCCATAATGTGAGATATGGATGGCATGGATACCTATGGTGTAACAAAACTAAGGTTGATGTAGATTTCAAAAATAATTGTATCAGGTGGGCCATTTTTAGAGTAGGGAATAAATATAACTATAAATATAAATATAAATAAATATAAATAAAATTCCCCCCCCCTTCCCCATTTCTCTTCATCTCGTATAGTTCAAGCGATGTGAGAAACGGTGGGGAACCATTTGGTTTAAATAGGCCTGAATTTTGGGGGAGGGGCTTAATTTCACCTTATGCCTAGAAAACATGCTGGGCCTTCCTATTGTGGGGGGCGTACTGTCGGAGAAACACAGTACTTGCAGCATCACGGGGTCATCTTTTGCAACCTTTTGACAAGCAAAATCAATGGGGAAGTCAGATTCACTTGACAACCGCGTTACTAATTTAAACAACTGCAGTGATTCACTTATCTGTGGCAAAAAAGCCGTAAAATTGGTTAAACTTTATTTAACAACTGTCTCACCTAACAACAGAAATTTGGGGGTCATTATGGTAATAAATTGAGGACTACTTGCAATAAATATATAAAATTTTGTGTGTGTGTACATTTATGCATACATTTATACATACATATATGTATATGTATGCCTACATGTGTACACACACCCAAATATACATACATACACATACACACACACACACACAAATAATTGTTAAAATATCTTGAGAAGCTACAGATATCTAATTTCTATTCAGGTTAAGATATAGCTTATTTCCAACCTATGTTTCAACTAAAACATTCCACAGAAACCAAATCAGCCCTCTGATTTATTTTCCTTAACAAAAATCACTTACTTTGCATCTGTATTTTTATTTCTCTAATAAAATCACCACTAAATTTTAAAAGGCTTAGCAACCAGAGATGTTAATTCAGCCAGTAAATTATATCTCATTCTGTTTTGTCATTCCTGACATCAATCTGAAAACCACCTATTTGAAATTTGAGGTTGCTACAATTTGATCTCTTAACCTCATGCACTCTACAGAGATCTTGAATGAGAGAACTTTTTTTATTTCTAATACCTGACTAGAATCAAAACAGCGCATGTTGGTAAGGTAAAGCTGGATTAGATTCCGGAAACACTTGCTGACTCTTTGCAGGCTCAAGAGCTGTCTCAGAGGAAGATGTGAAAGAATATGAGGGAATATGATGTCTTCCCAAGGCAAATCCAAGAAATGTTTTCTGGAATAAAAAGCAAAAAGCAAGCAAGAAAGCTGTTTACACCAAGAGGCAGAAGGGGGAGGTCACCCTGCTTTCAATTTGTCAGGGAAGTCTTTTTGATATTTTAGCACTGAAAATCAAGCGATATTTTGCAACAAGGTTAACTTAGCTCATTCTTTTTTGCACAAGTATTACATCCAAGGAACGCTGCGCAGCACACAGAAGGTAAAAACGCCCTCAAATTATTCTTTTCAGCCTCAAATTATTCTTTTCTCCGGCGACGCTGAAGAGGCGAGCAAGCGACACCCCTTCCCAAACCAAACAAAAAACACACTTTGGCGTCTCCATCCGTCGCGGCAGGGATTCAACCGAGCCGGCGCTCGGGCACCCACGGCGGAGCAACGCTGCAGCAAGAGGCTGGAAAAACCGCCGTGGGCGCAGAGTCCAGTCCCGCTTAGCGCCAAACGGACGGCCGACAAAAACGCCAGCTAACCCCCAGCTATCCAGCCCAGCCCTCCCGGCTATTCCTTCGCGAACCTCGGCGACGCCGAAAGAGCAGCCATCCTCCACCTCGGCCACCTACACCGCACCTTCCGCGGAAATTACGTCATTCAGGGAGCGGAAACCGGAAGAAGCAGAAGATTGTAGAGATAAGGGGAGGGAGGTGCGAAACACAGGCGAAGACGCTCGCAGTAAAGAGGGAAACCAGCTGCCTATAACTCAGGACCCGAAATATGACGGGAACGAAGCAGAACGATTTCGCGGCACTCCGGGTTAGAAGTGCGGACAGCCTGATGGCCTTGAGAGGCTTTTGATTTTGGCTTTGAGCCGCCCCAAAAAAATCGATTAAGTACTGGATCAAAGACCGTGGAATGAAGTCAAAATCCGAATAAAATAGAAGCTTTGAAACAAATACGTTCTGCTGATTGGAATCCACTTGAAACCACCATCATCGATACATTATATAAGCGTGGATTATATAGTGTAGGCAGAATGTGGGTTCAAAGCTCAGATCCTTCTGATTTTGCGGATTTGTTACATGACAGCGTATGAAACCATCAAGATCACAAAATGAGTTTCTGCATGTGCAACGTTCCAGGCAACTGTCACAGTAACAGACTCAACAATTTTGGTCTCACTTGAGCTGGTTTAATTTAGCTCCCTCTTAATGCTCTCCTAAAGTGCAGTTACCTCGTCCCCAGGGCCATAGCAGTAAGCCCATTTTGTTCAAGTGGTGCTTTTTCAAAAGGCAAGTGGACTTTCTTTGCTTTCTCTTGCAGACGGTTCGCTTCTCATCCAAGAAGCATCCTCAGTTCTGACTAAATGCTGGGGAGTGGAAGGATTTATTCCTTGCAGTCATCTGGTTGTTAGCAATTTGAGGGTGGGTCATTAGTTCTCTGAGAACCCTTTGATTCAGATAGCTCCAACCTCTTCAAGGTTTTGAAGACCGAGCTGTTTCCCTAGGGGCATCTGGGGCAGAAAGTAAAATGAGCTCTGCTGGTGCAGGTTTTTTGGTTTAGGTCTTGTTGTTTTGAGCAGGCTAAAATGGATTATATACGATGGTGGATTTGATCTTTAGTCATTGCCCAGAATCACTGTGACTCCAAAAATCATATAAATAAGTAAATGACGGGAATTTTCTGATGCCTTTTAACTACCTATATTATAAATAAGGATCATTAAATAAAATTATAAACCTAACATTAAACATTAACAAATATGACAATGTTTGAGATAAATAGTGTGTCAGTATATAAGAAATTATGAACTGGGATAGACATAACAACAAGTCAGCCAATAGGAACTGTTTGGTGACTAAGAAGCAGCACCTAGATAATCCAGACTGTAGTCGGGGTCACCAGCACCACTGGCTGCAACAGAGGATGAGGAGGAGTGATGAAGCCCATTGTCGTCACCCTGTGCCAGGGCCCCGGCTGAAGAATAAGAGGAAAAGAAATAATCAGGACTATTGAGGGCTTCATGACTCCCAGCCAGCTGACAGCAGTCGCTGCTCCCAGCATTGCCATAGCATAAACCTCCATCCCACTCCTCCCTCAACTGTTCCATGTTGGGCATTATTTCTACAGTGAGGATATCCTTTTCAATTGCACCATTCACCTATACCATGTTGATTCTCGACCAAGCCTTATGTGGACTAGAATAAAATGTATAATCTTTATCATTTGGGTTTCTTTTTCACCATATATCTTCCAAATTGGAGGGTATCAGTTCAAAAAAATAGTTTTGGTAAAATTTTCTCTTTTTTTCTCCTAATTTGCTTTTTACTAATACAAACTTTTTCCATGTCTACAATGGCATTGAAGTCCCCTACTAAGCAGATATTCTCCTGTCTTGTCTCAATTATTTTTTCATACAATTTCTTATAAAACTCTTTTTGATTATCATTAGGGGTATATATCCTCACCAAATTTGTTTTTCTTGAATGTTAAGTTGTACCATTAAGATTCTACCCTGTTCTTCAGCATAAATTTGTTTTGCACGTATCCCTTTCCTAATATACATTACTACTCTTTTTTTCTGATTCACCAATGCTGTATATAATGCACCCAATTTGGGGTAATCTAAACATTTGCTGTGCTGTTTTTGGATATGTACTTCTTGTAAACATACAATATCAATATTTTGTTTTACTAATTTAACCAATATTTGTTTTATCTTAGCCAGGTAATTCAATTCATTGAACTCCCTGGCTAAGAAATTTATTGAAATTAGTTTAATTTCTTCTTCCATTTTACTAATTATAAGTTTGTCTTAGTCTTCTTTTAACTTTTGCTTCTCTTTGTGGTCTTGTTCTTAATCCTTCTCTTCTCGGTTGTTCTCTCTCTTATCTTTTCCTTCCTGTTCTGTTTCTTGTACCTCCTGTTGCTGGTCTTCTTGCTGGTCTTCCTGGCTTTTACTTTCCAACTCTTCCTTACTGCTCACTTCTTCCTCTAATCCCACTAACTAGTCATATAATTCTTGCGCCTTATCAATACTATCGATTCTCATTCTTCTTTCTTGCCAAGGAACCAACACTCCTTCTGGTACCAACCATCTGAACCAAATGTTTTGTTTACTCAGAAGTGCTGCTAGAGATCTATAGTCACCTTGGGATCTGTTTCAAGGTCATAATTTCTTTGTCGTCGGCTGATTCTTTGTAATCTTATATATGATATCTCTTATGTTTTTTCTCATGAATCTTATGTGCACCTCTCTCAGTAATTTATGTCACCTCACATAATTCGTATGCATTCTATACACCTCATCAAGTTCATTTATAATCTCTTGCCAATCCCGCTGCATTGTTTCTGCTATCAACTGTCTTCATCTTTAGTTTCTGGTACATTCTGGAATCTCAAATAGAACGCTGCATGTTCCATTTCTAGATGTATTTTCAAGTTCTCCAGATCTCTGTTCATCTCCGTTACTTTCCTATCCATCACTTCCAACTTCTAGTCGATTTGTTCTGCCTTGGTTTCTATATTGTTTAAATTTTTACTCATTCTTTTCCATTGTTTGCTGAATCATTCCTATTTTTTCATCCAATTTTTGAATGTTGCCCTTCATCTCTCCCATATCTGTCTTCAACTCTGTGATTTTTTGACATTGTCTCCTACGTTTTAAGCATTGTTTCTTGAATGACTAACAACATTTGCATTGCTTGCATATTGGTGGTATTATTTGCCTTTTCTGTGTTCAACATCCCATCAATCATTTTTTGACTCGCTGGGGATGCAATGGACAGTGCTGAACCTGAAACAGCTTTTTTCCCTTTCAATGTTGTTGTTGTGATGCTAGTCATGTTCTTAATCTTATTATATAATTCTTCCCACTTTACCATCCACAATTTACTTCTATCCACACTATCTATTCTATTCAATATCCCTTTTCTCTAAATGTCTCTTCAAATATCTCAAATATAATACAATATATCTATTTACTTCTTTTGTTATCCAAAAATTTAATTTAAGTTATTAATAGTTCTTACAATAAGATTTTACTTTATTGACAGATCTTTAAAATTATTAGCATAGAAAGAAAAGAAAAAGAAAAAAGAACAGGAGAAAAAAAAAGAATTAATATCTTATCAATACTTTAGTTTCTAATTCTCACTTTGCTAATACCTAAAGTTAATACCTTTTATCAATATTTATATATAAATATTTTATTTATTTTAAAGAATATAAAATATTAAATTCCTAACATCAATCTTTTACTTAGTTCATTAATCAGTAATAATCAAACCAACAGTTCATTAATCATCTAATAGTATCAATCATATGTTCCATTCACATTCAAGTCTATTTCTCAGTATTAATTGAATTTTTAGATAAGTCCCAAGTTTTCCTTCTAGTCCCTACTAAATTCATTAATCAATTCCACTTTTAATAACTAAATACTCAGTTCCTTTAACACCTAACAGTATCAATCAATTAATTAATCAAGATATTTCACCAGTTATTATACAAATTTGTATCAATCGCAGTTCATACACGTTCTGCTTAGTTATGATCTGTTGCATCAGCTTCTCTTCCACTTTTGTTGTCTGTTGAGGTTAAGATGGTCATTTCCGTTCTTAATTCCAGTCTCTATGTCTCCCTTCCACCGATCTTCACACTTAAATCACAAATCCATGTTTTCTTGTTCCAAATTTTCCATATACTCTGTCCTCCGATATAATACTCAAATCCAATCAATATCAGGTAAACAAACACATCAGCTCCAACTCCTTGTCTCCAAGCCTAGTGCTCTTACCGCCGGATCGCCACTCCACAATTGGACCTCTGCCGCTATTTTGAGACTCACAGTTCTGCTGTCTGATGCCTACGATTTCTCCCCTTCAACAGCCACTCTCCACCTTCTTGTGATCACTCTTAAACAGTTTGATGCTACTACTGCTGTTCTTATATCTTCCTCATTCAGCGAGATCCCCGCGACTTTGGTCTGCCATTAAAATGACAGATCACTCACCCGCTGGAGCAAATGGGGTTTCCTTTCGATGTAGCCAGCAGTTGCCCTCCGCCTTGCCACTTCTCAGGCTTCCCCACACTTTCACTGATCCCTCCAAGATTTGTGTGCCCCTCGGGTGGGCCTCCAGACGTGCAGATTGGGGATGAGAGAACGGAGCACAATCTCCTCTACCCACACTACCATGGCGCCACAACCGGAAGCCCTCCCAAGTAAGAATTTATTAAAGAAGGCATGTTGGCACATCTGGGAAAACCTGAATCTGAAACTTCCAGGTTTTCCCTTCCCCAGGTGAAAATCAATGATCCATCCCCTGCACCCATCAGTCCATCACATGGTCCAATCAAATGTCATTGAAACAGAAACCACTTCTTCGTTCAATCCCCTCCAGGTGCAGGATGACACGGCCTTGACTTATCATAAGAATGTTGTTTAGTCTAAATTACTACTCACTAAGAATTCCCCCCTCCCAAATTCCCAAGCACTAACTGTGGCAGCCTCGAAGCATCTACAAAACTTTTATGGCTAATAAAATATAGCTTCCATGGCTAACATTTTGTGCTCTGCAATGATAATAAAGAAAAACAGTTAAGGAACTAAAGATCATTATTTGTATTAACACTTTACTTAGTTGTTTACTAATAATTTTATAGAACCTATATATTTAATGTATACCTTTATTGTATTAGTTTTATTAGTGTTGGATGGGTACACAGGATATTGTTATGGTGGAGTATTTGGAGTTACCATATTTGATTAATTTTGTAGTTGCTGATATGTAGTTTACACCTGCTTCTCTTTCTTGATCCTGGTTGTGTTTTCTATTTTTTTTATTCTTCATTTTGTTGTTTGATGTTGCTGGTCATTGACCAAATAAATAAATAAATTTCATATGATAACTATAAATTAGTTAAAAGAAACAAAAGTAGCTAGAACATACTATTTTAAATTGATGTAGAATTGAAAGGGCAAGCACTTACAGAACATGTGCTGATGTCTTGCCTCTACCCACAAACCACATTATTGAAATTCAGTAGCATCAAGACTATCTTTGGCAACCCATAGAAGTACGAACTAACCAGATGCACAACGTATGCTACTGAATGTAAATTTTTTATTAATTTATGGTAGTGTTGCGTATGATTCCGGGAAATTGGTCTGAATAAAGCATAGGTAAACATGCTGTATTTCCAAAGCTTAGCATCCCTCAGCGTTTGATATACAGGTAGTCCACAACTTACAACCACAATTGAGCCCCAAATTTATGTTGCTAAATGAAAAGTTTGATAAGTGAATTTTGCCCCATTTTATGACTTTTTTGCCACAGTTGTTAAGTGAATTTAAATGTTTTAAAAATGTCAGATATGCAGATGTAAAAATGATTCTTTGGCCATTTGCTATTGTAGAAAAGGTGTATTTTTTTGTGTTCTTGTGACAATATGCAATCACATTCCAAAACAATATGAAAAGTGTAGAGAGAAATCATGTTTCAATACTGGGGAAATATCGTCTAAGGCAGAAAGGGGAAAGGAAGGAGGAGTGAGAAGATAGGGCCTTTAAGACTGCCTCTAAACACATCTTTATTAGACGGTAGTGGAGCTGTTCCTTCAGCACTATGTTACAATCCCAAAGCTGGTTCTTCGGTCTGCCTTATACTGGTATATTTAAGTATAAACGTTGTTCACTCCTTCAGTGAAACTGCCATTTATTCAAGTCACTAAGAATTGAATCTACTTTACCCTTTTACTCATTGGCTGCTAAAAACCTGTCTGCCTAATTTTGCATAATATCCATCTAAACCAGAAAGCAATTACCTTGATTTCTGGTAATAATTCACACGTTTGTGTATTATTACATCAGAAAAAGAGCATTCATCAGATACTGACATTGCACATAAGAAGATCAGATCCACATACATCATGGATCAGAAGTTTTGCTCATTCCTCGCATTAAAAAAAAACAAACCACTTCAAGCAATCTTGGCGTGCTTCTGTCACACCACTTTTGCTTTTTGTATCTATGAAAGCAGACTTTATTAATGACTAGAAATCTCAAGCCACAATAATGTAATATAAGCCATTTGGCCTATGGATACAATTTGAATTTTGAGAATGCGTCAACCGAATAACAGGGTTAAAAGTGGCTCAGAAGTGAGAGACCCTATACTATTCTGGACACCTGGCTGTCCAATCTCTCCTTAAAAATCTCCAGTGATCGAGCTCTACCAACTTCTGGAGGCAAGCCATCCTTCTGATTAATTGTTCTCACTGTCAGAAAGTTTCACCTTAATTCTAAGTTGGATCTCTCCTTGATACGTTTCCATCTGTTACTTCTTGTCATGCACTCAGGTGACCAACAATTGGATGCAGATTCCAGGTGTGGTTTTATCAAAGCAGTGTAAAGTGGTCCTAACACTTCACATGGCATTGGGACTATCCCTCTGTTGATGTATCCTAAGACAGCTTTGGCTTTTTAGCAGCTACTTCACACAATTGGTTCATACTCAAGTGGTTGTCCACTAGGACACTTGGATTCCTCTCACAGTTACTGCTGTTGAGCCATGTACCAGCCATGTACCACCTGTGCATTTGGGAGGGGGGGAGTGTTTTGGCTTACTTTTCTCACTACTGAAATACATTTTGTTGAATGGGGCTCAGTATCACCCTCTCCCAAAGCTCCCATAAACTCAACCCCATGTCTCTGTGGGCGAGAATTATATCCAATCTACAGTACCTGACCCTCTAATTCCCTTCTCTACCTTTTCCGTGATAAAATTGTCTGCTAGATTTGTCACAAGCAATTCAGTGGATTCAATAGCTGCATCCGTCAGATTGGCTGATGGACAACCATATATATTTCCCTCTGTTTTCCTATGCTATAAGAATCTTTTTTCAGGGAAAGGTCAAAGGACTGGTTAGGAATGGCCACATAAAATCCTCTCACCAACATGTGGAGGAAAATTCACATGCCAGTTGCCTGGTGTCAAACCAAAGCGGATAACAAATTACATATCCTAAGGAATAGGCTCTCTTTAGCCAATCTCATCTCTTAGAGACCACCTAGACATATCAATGATGTCCGTGATGGATTTTTGGCAATAGTCTGGAAGCGGTTTGCCATGGCCTTCTTGGGAGAATTCGAGGAAGGCGAGCACTTCCGGATCCAGTTTGCAACCCCGATGTCTCGCATTCCAGCACTAAATACGTCCGAGTCCGTCCCTGAGTTTCCTGGAGATCAGCCGGGTATGACAACGCCAGAATTAAATAGTTTGAAAACGGGGGTTAGGACTGGGGGAAAGCCCACTCGTGATCTCCCCTGGATGAAGTCAGAGCTGCCAACCATATCGAGGAAAGGGCAGATCGGTTGTTCTTGGGGCTTCACCTCTCATTGGAAACGTTTAAGAGTAAACGCTCAAGGCGTTTTTGTTTTTTTGTGGCAGAAATTATAAAACACGGAAAACCGTATTAAAGAAGCTGAATATAAAACGATCCGTACCCGCACGCGGGGCCCCGAGCGCCAATCCTACGGCCAGGTCTGCCGGTCGTTTCACCCATCCCCTCGCGCTTCGAGGACGAAACGCGGGATTCCCCGCAGGAACGTTTTTGGCGGACCTGGCCAGGGAGATACCCGCCTCGTCCCCTGGCTGCGATTCTCCGAGGGTCCCAAGCCAAGCCCCCGTCGCGGCGCCCCTTTTGGCCCGACGAGGATCCCGACGCGACGTGGTGCCCAGGTGGGCTAACCGGCCTCCCTTCGTCGTCTCGGGGAACCTCCAGCCGCTGGGGCGGGTTCGATCCGGCGGGCGAGTGCGGGATGCCTGCCGCAATCCGAGCGCGTCGGTTACCGGCTCCTCGGTTGGGGCGGGGTGAGGGCGGAGCAGCTGCTCTTGAAGGCAAGTCTCGAGAGGAAGGAGGCGGCCGAGTTGCGGCATCCCTGGGTGAGTAAAGCCGGTTCGAGCCCTGGCAAAGGCAGTGACGGAAGCCGGGGCTTCTCCCGTTGAGGGCTCGGGGTCCAGACTCAGGAGCCAGGCTGGGAGGTGCAAGGGCAGAGGGCGGTTCCCAGCTGAGAAAGGTTAGTGTAAGCTATTTGCCGGGCCGGACTTTTCTTGGGGGGAGGGGGGGAAAGAGTGAATGAGAGAGAAAGAGAGAGAGAGAGAGAGAGAGAGAGAGAAGAGGCTCCTCCGAAATGGGTTGCCAGGTAGCTGGCTCGGAAGGTTTCCCTTGAATGCTTCGCCGGGCCGTATGAGGTAAGAACGCGGCCTTCCGCCTTTCCTTTGTTAGACTGTGCCGAAAAACATGAAAAAAAAACAAAACCCCACATGCTTTTACAATAAGGAATGAAAATACATTGAATTCAATGAACTCTCATGCAGTGCTTTAAAAATCAAGGTAGCCTATTGGACAAACGTAGCTCAGGACAAGACAAACAGCATAATTAACATCTAATTTGCGGATCAGGACAGATTAGTATGTATTCTGAGGAGAGAGATAAGCCCTCTAAACTGGAATATAAGAACACCAAGAAACATAGTTGCTGATTTCCCCCTTATAACATGAAGTGCTGGTGCGCCTTCATGGTGAGTCCAGAGTAAAAATAGGCATTTCCACTGTTCACCCTTTACTCTGTGTAGTGGATCGGACTATGTAGTTATCATGAATTTCCATGTTTAGAAATGCTGAAGGAAGAATTGAAAAGACAGTTGTTAAGACCAGTCTTGCTGACTAGTTAATTGCTAAGCAAGCTCCTAATAAACTCAGGTATTATCTACCATAATGAATGACATCATTCTTCCCCAACCCAAAATTGACAATCGGTTGATAGAAGCAGCGTAAGTTTCCTTTCCTGCTTTTACTCAAACTTGTTTACTGTATTTGATCTTCCAGCAAACTGTTCCTTACTGATCCAGATGGATGTCATATCTATTAAAAGCTGATCCATAGTGAGGATTATCTGATTCTACTCTAATAGGCAAGTGGGGGAGGGTAAGAACTGAAAGTATAGTTATTATTGTGCTAAGTGAAACTAGAAAACCAGGCAACAAGACAGAAAAAAAGGCTATGTTTACAGAAAGCCTAGGGAACTACAGTATATTCTGTCTTTTTCTTGGTTTGCACTAGTCAATGAATTAATGAAATTATATGTTATCATGACTATCAGTACATGCCAGCCAATTGGTGAGATATGGTTTGCAGGTTTGTAAGGTAATCTCTAGGATAGACAAGTTAGCTTGCACATAATGGGAGCATGCCTGGTTATTGGTTGCACTTGTGGCTCACTGCCTTGTACTATGTCCTTAACATTAGCAAGGAATGCAGCATGTTGCATGGGCACAACTGAAGATGGTCACCTTTTGTACTCTAACTTACTAAAAAGCATTACATGAAAGCCTCATTGGACAATACCATGATTGACAGACTGGTTTTGATTGAATAGACAGCTGTTTTGGAAATCAATAGCTTATGCTAACCAAAGAGCCTCTTAGCAGGATGAGTAGAATAAGAGTGAATATAGGAATGAAACTAAAATAGGGAATTTTGGAGGAGGAATTTCAGGGATTTGAATGTGAATAATATCTCAAACAGAATTGAAATTGATGGTATAAATGCCAGTTTTTAAGACTAATAAAATGTAAACCATACACTTCAAGAATGTTTAAAAAAAACAAAGCTGCAGGTAAATAGAGACTTTTAAGAAATAAATATTATAATTGCTTATGGAATGGCAGTGCAATTTCTTTACCATATATGCAAACAGATTAAATAAGACTTTAAAATTTGGGCAATTGGGAGATATAAAATTGGGAAATATAAATTGTAAATTGTAAAATAAGGGGTTTTACAAAAAGGACTTCCAAGAGACCACAGAGCTATATGGAGAAATATTGATTATGTTAAAAGATATGCGTGAATTTTGGAAAGGCAATAAGGAGACAAGAGGATCATTTAAAGATATAGAAATAAATGTAGAAGCCACCCAACAATTGGGGGGGAAAGAAGAACAAGGAAAAAGACTCAAGAAATAGGTGAGAAGTTAGAAAAGGCAGTGAAAGGGGAAAAGCAAAAAGAGACACAAAAAGTTAAAAATAAAGAGGAGAAAGGATTAATAAGTAGAAGACATAACTCCATAAAAGTTTATAACGGAATAGAGGGGAAAGGAAAAATCTCTTTAAGAAATTTTTTTTAAAAAGTTGTGTTCATGGGAATTCAAATACAACAGAAGAAAGAGATAAAAGGTAGTCAGAAGGGGAAGATTGTTAGGTACAAAAAACACACACACAAAAGAAATATAAGATTCCAAGAGAGAGAGAGAGAGATAAAAGGTTGATTTAAAAAATCAATAAATGATGGAATTTCAAAAAGATCAAAAGATGATGAATAATGAGAAAATATTTCAATAAAATGGGAACATATATACAAGGGAAAATAGTAGTATGTATACTAATAGAAAATATAATTTATTTTCGATTGTGCGCTTATGCACGCCCCTTACAGACCACTTAGGAATGGGGTGAGGTCAACAGAGGTTAGTTTGAGGGTAAAGGAGTGGGGGTTTGAGCACGTGACAACAGAATAAGGTAGTAAATTCTGGACATTGACCATTCTGTTGCTGAAATCATACTTCCTGCAATCAAGTTTGGAATGGTTTACATTTAGTTTATATCTGTTGTGCGCTCTAGTGTTGTTGTTAAAGCTGAAATATTCATTAACTGGCAAGATGTTGTAACATATGATTTTATGTACTACGCTTAAGTCTAATCTTAGTCGGTGTAGTTCAAGGTTGTCTAACCCAAGAATCTCAAGTCTGATGCTGTGGGGTATTCTGTTGTGAACAGAGGAATGTAGTACTCTTCTGGTAAAATACTTCTGGACTCACTCAATTGTATTTATGTCAGATATACTGTGAGCTTTGGACTTTTCCCCTTCAACTGAAAAGAACAAACTTCTGAAAACTAGGCGTTTCAAAAGAAATCCTTTATTGAAAGGGGTTTTATCTCAACACTAGGCAAAGCAGAATCTAAGATACACCCCGGCATACAGTCGTAGATAAATACTGCTCATGAGGGAGGAGACAAATATGGAGCAGAAGCTCAACACTTTGTAGAACATGATTTCTATGTAGACGAAGGTTTCAAATCCGTAGCCACCCCAGCGGAGGCCATAGACCTCTTGAAGAGTACACAGCAAATGCTAGGGACAGCCAACCTCAAGCTACATAAGATAGCGTCCAGTAGTGAAGAAGTTCTAAAGGCCTTGGAGGCTTTTAGTGCAGCTTGGC
>NW_020769378.1:3193429-3210415 GCF_900518735.1 Pseudonaja textilis
GAGCTGGAGGTATCGGGGGGATCTGTTTGTGCCCAGGTGTTTGCCTGACTAGTGGTGTGGAGATTTTTTTGTTTGTGAGTACTGGCTTCCAAACAAAAAAATCTCCACACCACTAGCCAGGCAAACACCTGGGCACAAACAGATCCCCCCTGATACCTCCAGCTCAAACACACCCCAACCAGGCACCCAGATGAAACCTAGCTTTCTAATAAATGATAGCGGTCCATTTACTTGGAGCCAAGCTGCACTAAAAGCCTCCAATACAGGAACACAATGTTGCCAGCCAATCAAGACACAAAAAAAGCCACAAAACAGACATAAGAGATTAGAAACACCAATCAAGCAGAACACAGCAAACTCCAATACCAATAAACACAGACCAAGACTCCCAACCAATCAGGATGAAGAAAAAAACATTCTGGCACAGCAGTAGGCTAGCCCCAAATTTAAAACTGAAACCACTGTAAAAGTCTGACTCACAGACAAACACAATACAGAAGCCTGATGATGGCAGATGAGATTCTGCCGAAATGTTGCTACAACTTTAAAAGCACACACACACACATATCTATATACATTTATACTTTGTAAATCTTTATATTCATTTCTATCTTAGAAATTTTATTGTAACATAAACTTCCTTTAATTTCTGTTTTGTATTTTTTTGACTTCCTTTCATATCCCTCCAATTATAAAATTTTTCCATATTTCATAGAATTCTGAAGTGTCCCATTCCTTCAGTTCAGGGGTGGGATTCTACCAGTTCGCACCTATTTGCTAGAACCGGTTGTTAACATTCTAAGCAGTTCGGAGAACCGGTTGTTAGAAGAAATTACTGGCCTAATCCTGTAAGGAAGGCAGGAAGGAAACATTCTGGTGTTGCTTACATAAGCTGCCTCTCCATTAACCCTTATTGTAATAATGTATTCTTGGCAGGACTAGACTTCCTGTCTCAGGAATGTCTCTGGAGTTTTTTTCCCCTCCTTTGTTGGTACTTTGCTTGTGTGGAGTGACCATTCAAAGTTACAATGGCACTGAAAAAAGTGACTTATGACCATTTTTCACACTTACAGCTGTTGTAGCATCCCCACAGTCATGAGAGGCCAGGCGAGGAGATGCGTGGCTTGATGTGAGTGATACTGAGCCACACCCAGCCACACCCAGCCAATAACATGTCCACCCAGTCACATGTCCACCAAGACACGCCCACCAACTAAGCCATGCCCACAGAACCGGTTGTTAAAAAATTTGAATCCCATCCCTGCTTCAGTTCCAACATTAAGGTATCTAGCTCAGCTCAGTGCTATAAGTAGTCAATTTTGCCATTTCAGCCAACGCCATCAACTTCTGCAACCATTCATCCATAGTAGGGATCAAAGTGTCCTTCCATTTTTGTGCATACAATAGTCTTGCTACTGTCAATATAGATAATAACAGTTCCAATTTTTTTCTCCAGTTCTTTTTCCATTAGGCCCAAAAGGAAACTTTCTGGTTTCGTTTTTATCTCCATTTCCAAAATTTTCTGTATTAAAATATGAATCATACTGCAAAATGTTTTTGCTTTATCACATGTCCATCATAGATGATAAAAAGTCCCTTCTTTATTTTTACACTTCCAACATTCATTTGACACACCTTTATACAGCTTAGATAACTTATCTGGTGTTAAATACCAATGATACACCAACTTATAGAAATTATGTAATAGATTATAATTTAATGTAAATTTTAAACCCTTCTTCCACATATTTTCCCATTGTTCAAGCACCACATTGTATCCAAAATTCCTTGAATTTTCCAAATTCAGTTTCAATAACATTTTATAGATCTTAGCAATGGTATGTTCATCGTTGCCACATAATGAAATTCCCAATTTTTAACAAAGTCAAATCCATAATACTTTTTATCCAGTTTAAATCTTTCTTTCAGTCGTTGATAAGTAAACCAATGGCAAATATAATCATCTGATTCAAGTTCTTCCCTTGGCTTTAATATTGAGTCACCTGAGTTGAGAGATAAAATTTTACCATATGTCAACCATATGGTAAAATTTACCATAGTCTGGCTTTGCCACTATTTCTTTTCTAAAAAGAGCTTCCTATGGTGACACCCAAAGAGGCAGATTTGTAGAGAGCCTTGTTTTATATTTATTCCAAACACTTAGTATGGCATATCTAACAGAATGATTATTAAAATCAACATTAATTTTACTTTTATCATACCATAAGTAGTCGTGCCATCCAAGCCTTAATTCATTGCCTCTTATTCTGGAGACTCACCCATTCTTTTGCGCAGGTCAAGCAGCATGCATCAAAATACAATTTCATATTTGGTAGACCCAAATCCTCTCTTTCCTTAACATCCCTTAACATCTTGCAGTCTAATTCTTGGTGTAACCCTTGCCATATGAACTTAGAAATATCCTTCTGCCATAGTTAAATGGATTATCAGTGGTAAGTATTGCTAACTCCTGAAATAAAAAAAGCATATTTGGTAAAAATATTCATTTTGATTACAGAGATTCTACCCAATAGTGATAAATACAATTTATCCCATCTTTGTAAATCCTGTTTAATATCCCTCCAAAGGGACATGGTTGTTTTGAAACATTTTAATATTTGTATTTGTCAATGTAACTGTAAGTATTTCACCTTTTTCTCAACCCTAAAATCTGACTTGTTGATTTTATCACTATCCTGAGAAAGCATATTCTTGATCAGCATTGTTTTCTGTTTATTTACAATATTGTATGTAGCAAGATAGTGTCACTCCATCCAAAATTCTCACCGTTGATGCATATGTTTTTTAAAAAACTCCTTTGGAATGATCTCCTTCCAACATATGAATGGTTAGCCATTAACAACTTCTGGGACTTCTTTAAAAGCCTCAGTATTTCTGGTGATTTACAACTGAAGGATACTATTTGTTCAAAGGAAAGAGAAGGGAGAACAGAAGGGCTATATTAAAAAGTAAGCCTTCCTGATCAGAAAGCGAAAAATTTGGCAATGGTACAGAGAAAAATTGATGAAAATAAGGAAAGAACAAACAAACAAAATATATTGTTGGTGTCTATTCTCACTTACCCAACCAAGGCAAAAATATAGACAGTAATAGAATAACAGAATGGGATCTTGGAGGTCTTCTAGTCCAACCCTATTCTCAAGCAGGAGACCCTAGACTATTTCAAGCCAACGGCTTCCAAACAATACTTTCAGGCAATACATTCCAAAAGCAAATTGCAGATTCTTTTTAGTAATCATGAACGTATAGTGGTAGCTGATTTTAATTAATCTGATTGTGTATTGTGAGAAAGACCGTGCAAAGTATCCTCCCTTCAGGAAGTTTGTGACTTGCCTTGCTTATAACATTTTTTTCTCAAATGATAGTAGAAGCTTATAAGGTTCAGCTAGCCTTGAGTTGTTACTAGTATCAGTGAGGAAGATTTAACTGAGAAAATAAAAGAAACAGGAACAGTGGGAGAAAGTGACCGTGTAATCCTTTTGTTTTTAAGGAAAACTAAAGCTGAGCATAATATATATCTTGGACTTTTAATAGACTCAGAGCAAATAAGATCCCATGGCAGAAAATTATGAAGGGAGAATAAGCTAAAGTTCAGAGGCTAAATGGAAATATCTAAACAAGGAGATAATAAAAGCTTATTTGCAAACAATTCTAATGAGAAAAAAATGCAGGATCATAGAAGGAGGCAATACTGAAAGCTAATTTAAGAATTGAAAATAAAAAAAAATCTGAGAAATGGAAGGGGCAGAAAGATCATAAAAGTAGAGTGCAAATATATAATTTGAAACAAAGTTCATGTCAGGAAATTGAAACTCAAATGAAAGACTAAGGACAGTTTCTTTTCATAATTGTATTCATAATAAAAGGAAAACAATCACAATACAACATATTTAGTGAAGATGGCAAAATAGTAAGAAGTAACAGAAAAGTCATGTTCTATTTAGATTCATTTTCTAACAACATAAATGTGTTCTAATATTGAGTTTGAGAGAAACCTTTGCCATTCAATTAACCTAGAATTACTAGAAAATTAGCTGTCTGACCAAGTTCTTAGGTATTATCACTGATGAAGCACCTGATGACCAGGGGAGAACAAGCATCTCTATTTCTAAAAAGGTGAATGTGATTTCCAGGAAACTGCAGACCACTCTATCTATGTGGAAGTGTCTAGAACAGAATATAAAATTGTTTTGCAAGAACCTTGAAAACATGCAATACCATGAGCGTGGATTTGTCAAAAAACTTATTTCATTTTTTATCAAGTTGTCTCTCTTTACAGATTATGGAAATGCTGTGAATATTGTCTGAATATTGACTTCAGTAAAGCGTTTGACAAAGTACTCCATAAAATGTGCAGACATCTCAGGAATATGGTGGGTTGCATTCTTTGGATTCCTGAGCCTTCACCCCAAAGTAGAGGCCCTCTACTTTTCCCCAAAGAAACCATCTCTGGTAACTCAAGTGAATTCCTCAGGTAGGTGGCAACCTCCTCCCTGCTTTTCTTCCTTTTTTGTAGCTTAACCAAGAGCATTTATGGTCATGCATATAACAGAATAACAGTTGGAAGGAACATTAGAGGTTTTCTAGTTCAGGGGGTCACCAACCTTTTGGACCTCAGGAACCACCAAACTCATAATTTTAAATCCCGGGGACGACCGGGTATTTTCCCACGTCATTGTAGTTGTGCATTTAAAGTTGTAGCCACATTTCGGCAGAATCTCATCTGCCATCATCAGACTTCTGTATAGTGTTCATCTGTGAGTCAGACTTTTACAGTGGTTTCAGATTTAAATTTGGGGCAGCCTGTTGCTGTGCCAGAATGGTTTTTTCTTCACCCTGATTGGTTGGGAGTCTTGGTCTGTGTTTATTGGTCTTGGAGTTTGCTTTGTTCTGCTTGATTGGTGTTTCTAATATCTTCTGTCTGTTTTTTGGCTCTTTTTGTATCTTGATTGGCTGGCAACATTGTGTTACTTTATGGGAGGCCTTTAGTGCAGCTTGGCTCCGGGTAAATGGACGGCTATCATTAGGAAGCTAGGTTTCATCTGGGTGCCTGGTTGGGGTGTGTTTAAGCTGGAGGTATCAGGGGGTGTCTGTTTGTGCCCAGGTGTTTGCCTGGCTTGTGGTGTGGAGATTTTTTTTGTTTGTGAGTGCAGGCTTCCAAATGATTGACAGTCTGGTGGAATCATCTCTTCTATTCATGCTTTCTGGTCTTTTTTCAATCTCTATTGAGTAGCTCTGTTACATCTATCAGAAAGGCAAGGTGCCATTTCCATTCTTCACCTTTGAGTTCTAGTACTTTTTTGTTTTTTGAAAGCAGAAAAGCAGAAAACTGTGGAAGTAAGTCATAAAAACATTTCAAAACTCTCCCTTGACTCAGCCAATGGACTTCTGTGTGGTACAAAATATCTCCATAGTCAACATTTAGCTCAGATAGAAATTCCTGAAACTGTCTGTGGTTTAGTGCAGTGTTTTCCAACCGGTGGGCCATGGCCCACTGGTGGTCCATGAGAAAATTTTGATGGGCTGCAGAGAAATGTCCCCCCAACGCAATTAATCCAGGTTGTGCAGGAACACAAGGCGTGGATGACTTTCCTACCTTTCTGTAGTTGACTAGGTTGTGCCAGTTTGATGAAAGGTGGATGTCTCAGCATTCTTCTCTCTGAGATCCGCTGCTTTTTGCACCTTTCTGTCTTAATGTAGCTGCTTAGTGATTTCTGCTGCCTTTGCCTGTCAGTCACATGGATGTGTTTACCTGATGTTTTCCCACATAACCACGGCATGTGACACAGTTAAGAATTTCACAGACTATGCCATCCTTGAAGAATAAACCAAAAAGTAGAGGAAAAATAAAGTGGATGAAAATGAAATGAATGCAGTAGTGTAAAGCATGTGACAAGGCATTCAGCACCCCTTCTCCTTTAGGATATCATTCTCACAAATGATTTGTTTATTTTGCTAGATGTTTACCATCTTTATTACTTTGTAAGGAAATCAAGAAGTTATCTAATATTCCTCCCTCCTCTTAGTTTCCCCACAATCACAATCTAAGAAGTGGTTTGGGCTGGGAGAGAGTGACTGGTCACTCAGCCATTTTTTTCAAGCCTAAAATGGGACAAACTCCATTTTAGTCTCTTGGTTTCTAGGCCAGCACCTTAACCACTATTTTGTTTTAAAAGGAGGAAGGAATGTCAAAATAACTTGTAAGAATTTCATGCAAAAACAGGGTTGGAGGAAACTAACTTGTAAAGCTGAAAACATCACAGATAACATTTCAGAATAATCTCCCATAGAACAATGCAAAAAACAAGAGAGGTTGTAGCAAATTACAATCTGAAACGGACCTGTTAGTAGGAAAGGAGACTGAAACGAACAGTAATGCTTTACAAGATGCATCAAACCTGAAGTCAAAATATTTGTTATTTATTTGCACAAGGCGAGCATTCTTTTATTTGAAAACTACTCACTCCGGCGAGGTGAGTGGCTGGGTGTGACAAGAAATGGCGAGCAATGACCAGGCGTGGTGAGGAGCAATGGTGGGATTCAAAGTTTTTTTACAATAGTTCTGTGGGCACGGCTTGATAGGTGTGGCTTGGTGGGCATGGCTATGTGGTCATGTGACTGGGTGGGCATGGTCAGGTTGTCATGTGACTGGGTGGGCATGGCCAATTTAGCTGTCCATTTTGCCAATTCTCCTTGAGAGAAACTGTTAATGCTTCACTGTGAAAACTCAGTTACAAGCAATATTCCCCCTTTTTAATCCTTCCTTTCAAAAAGCATATACATAGAGGCCAAAACTTAATTGTACTTAGCCAACATATGCTGATTATGAGTACGATGGTATGACAATTAGGTTGATATATAGTTGTTCCTGAAATGATTCAGAGCATTGATCAATGGTTCCTCATTAACTTGGAAACAAGTATCAGTCATATTCCCCTACATTTCAATCCTGTAATATAAACAATGCCCTTGTTACCTAGGCAGAGGCAATACTTATCAGATTTGGAAATGGCCCAAAATCGTGTGGGATACTTTAGCTTCTCTAAAGTATAATATGTTGTAAAATCAAATAATATGTTGGAAAATGGTAGCAAGATCAACTTTAACAAAGATAAATTTTTCAGTCAGGAAACCAAATTTATTGGTAGGTGAATTCTGGTTGGGTAATAACACCTGCAAAATGATCTAGGAACAGCAGTTTATTACAAACCGAATAAGAGCCAGTAGTGTTGTATGGTTGCAAAAAATGAAGTGAAATGAACTGTTAGACTACAACAGAAGTCTAATTTCTAATCACAGGAAGTAATTATACCATTTTATTCTGTTATGGACAGATTACACCTAATTGTATTGTTCGGATATACCTGCAAGAATATCCAAGAGAAAATCAAGCCCTGCTTTCTCTAGTTCCAGAGCATTGGCTATAAAATAATAGACTTAAATAACAGGAAGGCAGATTGTAACAGAATGCTGGGAGTTGGATCTTAGTATTAAAAGTCGTATGGAAATGGTTATCCAGAGAGTGAACAAATGTATTCATTGGATATATTCAAATAGAAGCTACACAGATGTCTGTCTAGGGTTTTTTTAATTTGGATTCCTACATTAGCCATGGGTTGAGCTTGATGGTGTAAACAATCTCTTCCGTTTCAATATTTCTATAATTTTGGGCTATTAGTAAGAAAAAAATAAGATAAAAGGAGGGGGGTCCCCCAATAAAATCCGGTGTTGAAATGAATATCAAATATCATATTTTCTGCTCTTGTTTCTAGTATGATATGGGGTATGACCTGCTTCCTTTGGTTTGGTGTGTCTTATACCAAAATGTTTATGAGATTTGTTCTTTCTTTGTCTGTTTCAGGACCATGTAATGCTGCTACTTTTCTTAGATTTACCAACTTGACATTTGAAAAGTAGCTTCTGTTCCTGATTCTTTTCCCTTTTTGCTTCAACTCATTCTTCCAAAATGGCCCAGAATGGAGCAGTTATGGGCCATCCTAACCATGCTATGTCACGCCAACACTATGTTCAAGCAGTGGAGAAGACACCACCTCCTTCCAAGAATGTGATACCTGTTTCTTTTAATCCGAATCACAATCTCTCACCCAATGCTGGCAAGATTCATTTCCTCCACAAGGGACTGACTTCTGAACCCCTGCGATCTCAGCTTGGCATATATAACAGTACTGGCTCCCTAATCCAGAAGATAATAAAGATGAATAACTTTGAAAGTAGCGACTGTCCCATCTCAGGAAGAGTAACAGCTCCATGTACTCCATTGAGAAGTTCCTCATGTCCCTCAGGCAATCAAGTCCCCCTGGTAGTCCCAGTCACTGGTGGTCAAAGTTCTGTGGTGACTTTTCGCTTTATTGAGAAGGCTAATGTGAAAACTTTAAATGGCTTCCCATTGATAGAATCCAGAAAAGAAAATGGTTTGAGCAGAAGTTTGGAATCTGAAGAGGATTTTCACTTTGAGTCCAATAAGCAAAGAAGCCAAAAGACAAATGTTCAGACACAGTATTCCTTACAGCACAAAGTCACAGATTCCCCGAATCCTGTAATTTTGGATAATAGAATGAGCTTCAACGTACAGACAGGCACATCCTCTTCGGCTTTTACAGATGAACAGGACTCAGTGGTTCTCAGTAGTAAGCAGGAACATCTTGGGTTTAAACCAAAACCAGAGATATCTGCTTCAGATCCTCTTCTTGCTGGAAACAGATTTCTTTTAAACGCACAGCCCTCTTTGAGTTGGGGTAATGGAACCCCACTTTCTCCTGGTGCCAGTTGCTCTCCCAGTTCCCTCATTGGTGAGATGAGCCATCTGTCTAATGATCTTTTGTGCCATCGAAGACACCCACAGAGCAAGGAACCACAATACCAGGTACTTAGTAAGACCAAATATTTTCTTGCCAAAACGTTATGTAAAGCTGGACGATGGACATTTCACATCTAGGGATCCTCCTAAATGAGAGTCTTTGTCTTTTTTACAGGGAAGCTTGTGGGGATATTCACATGAAAGCTCGGCCCATGCCCAGCGTGTTGCCAAGGCCAAATGGGAATTTTTCTATGGCTCAATGGAATCTCCTAAGACAGGTAACCCACTTGCTTCCTTTGGTTTGGTGTGACTTGTAACTGCATTATGACAAACATTTCTTTATGATTCATCACCCTGCAATGATATTCTGAGCTTCTGTTTGCTATAGATAAATGTAAGTATTGCAGAATTCCTCATATGTTGAAAATGCAAAATAGAAAACACTTTTTTATATAACATGCTAGCAATAAAGAACAGTCACTCTTTTGCTGAATACTAACCTGAAATTCATAGCAAAAATCCCCCCAAAATCAAATGCATGGGTAAAAAAAATAAGGTATTTAGCTATACTAAAACTTTTTGAAAAGAGTCTTCATTCAGTTCTTGGTTGCAGTTGCAGTTGAATAGTAATACTTACTTTTTTACTTGAGATCCAGAGATGAAGCTTCTATTGAATGTGTTCAAGCTCCATGTTGAGTAAAGAATGCTAGATGTGACATCATCCAGTCAAAGCTAATATCTACTTAAATTCTGTAATTTAATTTCAATATATTTGAATCATGCAGTTAGAAGCAGCAGCTTATTAAAATGGATAATCTCAGCTAAATCTCTCTCAAGGAAGACCAATATAACAGCCTAAGAAGTAGAACGTCTGGACATATTTTCGCAGTATGTGTTGTATAGCTGTTTCTCACATGGAACTAACCCTAACCCTTGCTATGTCTCAGAGGAGCAATTGATACACCCTCTACTTCTTGTTGAAATATCAAACTTCAGACTTCATTACATTTTCAGTTTGAAATTTGGGTTTCATTCTCCTGAAACAATCCTTGCAATATGAGGAATACTATGACTAAATTCACTGCCTGATTTTACAAATATAAAACTGGAACTCTTCTTGCAAATAGATGCTGAACATGCAATGCAGTAAGGAGATGCTTTAGGAAGGAGGATAGTTGATCTTACTATACAAAGTGGTAGAGGGTTATATTTTGGTTCTCAGAAGATTTACTGTATTCATGAATTAGTTTAGTTGTGAAATAATATTCATCATTAATTTTTACTTTTCTTGCAAAGTACAGTGGAATTATTTCTAAGGATTTTCTATTGGCGGTGTGCTCCTAGTATTACAATCCAAATGCATTGTGCAACTATTCTTTTGCTGTTATTATTCTGTGAAAAGAAAATATGGAAATAATAGAATTAATCAAAGGCATGAAAAGGAGAGGGGTTGGTAATAGAACAATATGTCCAGCCCACTATGTCTAGTAGGGAGAGCAGGCTCCAGGCACTTCCACCAAACAATGCCATCTTGTTGTACCCTGGATTTGTGCCTTCCTGCCTCTGGAACAGCATCCACCCAGTGATCCAGATAGGTCCAACTTTGGTAAGGTTTTGAAGACCAAGCTGTTTCCCTAGGCATTTGGGGCAGAAAGTAAAATGAGCTCTGCTGGTGCAGGTTTTTGGTTTAGGTCTTGTATCATGGATTATATATGATGGTGGATTTAATCTTTATTCGTTGCCCAGTATCACTGCTGTGAAACTGGTGGCTCAAAAATAATATAAATAAGTAAATGACATTGGGTATTGTCTGATACCTTTTAACTACCTATATTATAAATAAGCACCATTAAATAAAGTTATAAACCTAACATTTAACATCAATAACTAGGACAATGTTTGAGATAAATAGTGTTGATATATCCCAAAGGTGCTTTTTCAAGAGGCAACTGGACTTTCTGGTTTATCTATGAAGTCATTTTGCTTCTCATCCAAGAAGCTTCTTCAGTTCTGACTGGATGGTCGGGAATGGAAGGATTTATATTCCTTGCAGACAGCTGATCATTTCCAACCCCTTTCAGGAGTCATTAAGGCTGCCCAGAAGTTTATCTGTCTCCTCAGGGTCACCTGAGTGGTGCAAACTGATGCGGAGCCTTCTTGGAACTGTTAAAAAGATTGTGTTGTAGACTGGAGATAGATCATGTTGTATCCCTCCCTCTCTGTTGAGAGAGGGCTGTTCAGTTTTGACATAGATGGCCTCTTTGACCCCATTTTCAAACCAGCGGTCCTCTTTGTCCCAAATGTGAATTTTGCTGTTTTCAAAAGAGTAGCCTTTGTTTTTTAAATGCACATGAACTGCTGAATCTAGTCCTGATAGGTTTTTTTCTCCTATGTTGTGCCAGGGGTTATTTCTTTACCCTGGGGAAGCCACCCCAAAATTTACAAAGAGGGAACTCCACTCAGGCCAGTTGTTACCTACAATACTGGAAACCATCTAACCACTTTATTAGCTCCTCTAGTTAGCAACACTACCCATCACATAAATAATTCACAGGACTTCACCAGCAAGGTTTGGAAACTAAAACTGGACTCAGATAAGACTATGGTTTCCTATGATGTGACTTCCCTCTTCACCTGCATTCTAACAACCAAAGCTGTCATGGTAGTGAAAAAATGGTAGCTACAAGACAGCACTGTAGGTGACAGAACCAACTTCAGCCCAGAACACATGAGATGAGATCCTCAGACTCCTTGTGAGACCATATGCTGGTGCGGTTGGCCCTGGGTTCCTCCTAATGCAAGACAATTCTAGACCTCATGTGGCTGGAGTGTGTCAGCAGTTCCTGCAAGATGAAGGCATTGATGCTATGGACTGGCCCGCCCATTCCCCAGACCTGAATCCAATTGAGCACATCTGGGACATCATGTCTCGCTCCATCCACTGACAAGTTGCACCACAGACTGTCTGGGAGTTGGGGGATGCTTTAGTCCAGGTGTGGGAGGAGATCCCTCAGGAGACCATCCACCACCTCATCAGGAGCATGCCCAGGCATTGTAGGGAGGTCATACAGGCACATGGAGGCCACACTACTGAGCCTCCTTTTGACTTGTATTAAGGACATTACATCAAAGTTGGATCAGCCTGTAGTGTTTTTTTCCACTTTAATTTTGAGTATAACTCCAAATCCAGACCTCCGTGGGTTGCTAAATTTGATTTCCATTGATAATTGTTGTGTGATTTTGTTGTCAGCACATTCAACTATGTAATGAACAAAGTATTTAGTAGGAATATTTCATTCATTCAGGTCTAGGATGTCTTATTTTTGTGTTCCCTTTATTTTTTTGAGCAGTGTACAATCAAGGTTTCTACAGAACACATGGCTGTGCCATGTGTTCACCTGTATCCCCTCACCATGGCCAATCTCTACATGGAAGAGGTAGAAACCAACACTCTAGATTAGTTCACAGAAATTCCACTCCCCCCCCCCCACTGGTATAGGTAAGTGGACAATACTTGGGTCAAGATCAAAACACAGGAATTTGAAGCATTTACCAAACATCTCAGCTATGTGGACAGATACATCAAATTTTCATGGGAAGATGTTAAGGAAATTAGTCTAGCCTTCCTGGACTGTGCAATACATATTAAAGAAGACAGAAGCCTTAACATTGAAGTTTATAGAAAAACCCCACACAAATCAATATTTACGTTTTGATTCCTACCACCCACTGGAGCACAAAATGGAACCCAAGCTGAAGGCCAGCCTACCAGCAAAGAGGGGAAAGGGAAAAAAAAACTAAAACACATCAAGGAAGCCCTCAGAACATGTGGCTATTCCAAGTGGGCCTTCATCAAATCTCAAAAAAGACCCAACAGGGGCTCCTTCATAAGAGACAATTAAGAGAACAATTAAATGAAGCAATGTTGTCAGTCCATACGTTGCAGGAATTCAGAGAAGCTCAGGAGGATCTTGAGCCAACACAACAGACGTGCACACTTCAAACCTGACAATACACTAAGGCAGAAGCTTGTCCACCCCAAGGATAAAAAACCCAGAGAGAAACTGAGCAACATGGTATATGCAGTACAATGCAGTGAGCCATGTGCAGATCTGTACATTGGGGATACGACTTCATCTTTCTCCAGTCTACAACATAGTCCTTTCAACAGTTCCAGGAAAACTCCACATCAGTTTGCACCACTCAGGTGACCCTGATGAGACAGATAACTTCCAGGTGGCCTTAACGACTTCCTGAAAGAATGCAAAGGATCAGCTGTCTGCAAGAGTATAAATCCTTCCGTTCCCCACCATCCAGTCAGAACTGAAGAAGCTTCTTGGATGAGAAACAAAATGTCTTCAAAGAAAAACCAGAAAGTCCAGTTGCCTCTTGAAAAAGGACCTTTGGAGCAACCAGGACCTGAATGATTTAGAATCTCCATGGACATTTAGTGTTGATATAGGTCAGGGCTATCAAACTCCATTTCATTGAGGGCCACATCAGTATTATGTAAGAGTATGATGCCGGGTGGGCATGGCTGGGTGGTCACAGCTGGATTGCTGCAACTAGCTGCAGGCTGGAACGGCCAGCTCAATGCTGCTTATTGGGTGGGGCTGATTTGGGATGGCTGGGTTAGGACGGAACAAGTCGCACTGGCTAACTTGACATGGGGACAATGTGGTGCCCTATAAGCTCCTCACCCCCCCCCCCACAACTGCGCAGGCAGGCACACACACACAATACACACCACATTCTAAGTTTGGGAACTTTTATCCACAGAAGAAGGAGAGGGCCTTCTTCCCAAGCCCAGGCATGATTGGCAGTTTTCAAACTCAGATGTGGATAAAAATCTCCAAGCTTGGAATGGCGTGTCTGTCTGTGTGTGTGTGTGTATGCCAAAGGAGACATTCTTCTCCCAATTTCAGGCATCACTGCATTTCCCTGTCCGGTGCCACCTCCCAGCAAAACAGGAGCTGGAGGACGATGCTGCTGTATGTGGAAACTCAGCGGAGAAAGTCTGCAGGAAGCAAGTTTCCTCCAAGTCCAGTTTCTGCCTTGACAGATCTCTGGAGAGCAAGAGGAGGAAGCAGGAGAGCAACAGAGGCTGGCTCTTCTCAAAAAGGAATCCCCATTTCCAATTGTGCATGGTAAGGATGCTGGCTTGTTGAAGCAGCCTTCCCTCATGCAGCTCCCTCGCCACCCCTTCCTCCTCTCCAGAGATTTGTCAAGGCAGAAGTTGGACTCAGAGGCAACTGTTTCCTGCAAACTTTCTCATCCATGCTTTCTCACACAACAGCGTCATCCTCTACTTCCTGTGAGGGACCAGGCAAGGCTGGGAGAGAGGAATCAGGAGGCCTTCAGTGAAGGTGAGACCAGGGTGAGCCCCAAAGCCTTGTCCACCAGAGGAGTCTCGATGTCCCTCTCAGATCATATGGAGGATCCCTGGATTGTGGCGTGGGCTGCCAGAGGGCAACCACATAGGCCTGGCCCTCAAGCTCCCAGGGAACTAGAAGCCTGCAATCCAGCCCAGCTCCGCTTCCCCAAGTTGGTGCCCAGCCATGCTTATCTCCCTCTTCGAGGCTGCAGTTGCTGTGCTCACTCTCCTTGGCCAGGTTGTTCATGGTGGGTGCAGGAGGGCAAAGTGCATGAGTGAGAGGGAAGCTTGCTCCCTCTCCATGCAAGGAGAGACAGCTTTTTAAAGAAAAGCATCCTCAGAGATATAATGGGTGACTATCAGGAGAGGCCCGGAAGTGTGGGGTGTCAACGGGATGGCAAGAGGACAGCAGGGTTGCAGGCAGTCAAGTGCTAAGGCAGGACTTTCCTCAGACCCTCCCTGCCTCTTATTCCAATCTCCCTCCCCCGTCTCCCTTCCTTCCTCTCTCCCTCTCTCCCTGCCTCCTCCGCCCCCGAGCAAGTGGCCATGGCTTTCCCATGTGGGGGGGGGGGGGTAGGCTAGGTGTGGCCCATCAAGGGCTACAGGGTTGTGGAGGTGGGGAGGCAGTGGTGGTGGCTGCGACACTGCTGCTGGGGCTCTAGGCGCTGATCTACAACAACTACATGGTGGTGGCCCCCTGGTCTGGAATGCGGTCAGCCTTACTTCTGCCTTGCAGAGCTGCCTTGGAGACAGCAAGGGGCTGGCCCACCCCAGCCTAGCCAGCTAGAAGGTTTCCCTGGGTGAGTGCAAGGGGGCTATCATCCCCAATGACCATCTTGCCCAGGCTGACCATGTTCTGAGTACTTCTCTTTCGCTGGGGATGCCAGCCCCTGCACACTGGCTGTCTCTGTGCAGGTGCCCAGGGGGAGCGCGAGGCCAGGCCGGGTTGGGCCAGTACCGAGGCAGCAGGAGCCAGCCCCTCACTTTTTCCAGGGCAGCCCTGTGGGCCAGAACTAACAGGCCAGATCTAACAGGCCAGATCTGGCCCATGGGCCTTGAGTTTGACATGTCTGATATAGACGTATTGAGCAAATGTAAAGAGCCAGAATCACTTAGGAACCATAAGTACCTTTTATTTGTAATATGTAATCTCTGAATTACAGGAATGCCATCTCAGAATGCACTTGATCCTTCACCTCAGCTACCTGAGAAATCCAAACTCTCAGTGCAACAAAAACCAGATCAGACAAGGCCAGAACACAGCCTATGTCACGTAGAAGTAGAAATTGAGATGACTCCACCAGATAACACGAAGTTTGAAAACTGTGAAACTGGAATAATCCGCAGAACAGTGAAGTATTCAGAGACTGATCTGGACTCTGTCCCCTTGAGATGCTACCATGAGACAAACATTGATGATATTTTGGCTGAGAGAGAAGAAGCGGATTCAGCCATTGAGAGCCAGAAGGACAGTGAGAGCAATTTTAGTTCCGTGGGAATTCCAAAGAAAGCAAACGTTGTTCCAAATGACCTCTTTTTTCAGCATGCCATGGAAGAGGATAGCAAAACTTTAGACAACAAGAACCAGGGGAATAAAGATGGTGAAATATCTGAAGCCATGATACATCACCAGGAGAGGTGAGGATTTCTCCAGCCTGGCTAATAGAGTGATAGCAGTGGCTAATTGTTTGTTTGTTTGTTTATTTGTTTGCAGAGGCCTAATTTACATAATAGCATAACATTTCAGTGCCATTATTTATTACTGCAATTGAACCTGTTTTCCTGCAATCAGGTAGGCAGGTGTTGCAACATTTCCACAAGTAACACAGTTCCACACAACCTTCTTCTTCCTCCACCTCTTCCCCCCAAAGGAGTTCAAAGCAATACACACACACACACACACACACACACACACTGAAAAGGGAAAATAAATGTCAGTATATTCTTTAGCTGTATAACCAATTAAAAACTCTTCTATTTACACAAAAAAGTACTATCCAGTACAATATTTTGGTACTGTAGCATTGTTTCCCTTGCATGTGCATAAGTGAACAAACATACAACTGAAATTCATTACATACCAAAATATTTTACAAGGAAGACAGTTCCATAATTCCAATACTACATTTAAAGTATATTTTTTCAGTTTCTCCCCACACAATTTTTGCCATAGACCAAGGTCCACAGTCCAATCAGAGTCCCATAAGAAAATTGGGCTAATGTCTTAGCCTGAAAGAGCTTAAGAGGTAACACCTTTTCATAATCAATCCAGACCATATGTAAATTGTTTTTTGGCTATTGCAATTCCCCAAAACTATTTCATCTGGCAGAAGTTGATCTTTTGTATCTCTGCTTTTCCTTTCATTTCCTTTCTGTTCTATTGGAAAAACTTATTCCCCTCCCAATGGTCTAGCAGGTTGAATGAAACCCCGTTTTAGGATTTTATCAATGAAAGTTCACAATTGCTCCAGCTCTTCAGGGGTCATCGAGTAGAGCTTTGGCTTAGCGAGTTTCACTCCAGGGAGGATCTTTATGCTGCAGTCTATGGGGCAATGGGCTAGAAACACATCTGAAGCCCTCTTGCTGAACGCCTCCCTGAGGTCCCAATATTCCTTTGGAATTTTCTCCTCCAGAGCTATGTGTTTGCTTGCCACCAATGCCAGCTCCCTTGTGGTTGTGGCTATTATTGGGGGATGTCCTTCCCCCCCCCTCCAGCTGGGTGGAACAGATGCACAACAGTCCTTTCCTCCAATTTAAGTGAGGATTCCATTTC
>NW_020769378.1:3215415-3249055 GCF_900518735.1 Pseudonaja textilis
CTTATTTCAACAATCTGTCAGCGTTCCAACCAAACTCATCACCCCAAATTTAGCACTCAGAGACAAAGTCCATCCAAGTAAATATTGGTCATAACATAAAGTTATCAGACTGGGAGACTTTATGGAATAGAAATCACAAATTAACAAAATCAGCAGCATACAAAGAAAATGCATATAAAATGTTCTATGGGTGGCACTTACCCCCTTCGAGATTAGCGAAAATGTACCCTAAAATGAATCCTATATGTTGGAAATGTAAAAAAAAGTGGGAACAGATTATCATATGTGGTGGTCCTGCCCAGAGGCTTGAAAATATTGGCTCAAAATCAAAAATTGGCTACAGGAAATCACCAATGAACAATTAGACCTAGAACCAGAACTCTTCCTGTTGGGGATCTTTAAAAAAAAATACATAAAGAGCACAAAATACTTACTATTACACATATTGACTGCTGCCAGGATCGCCTTTGCCCAATGTTGGAAACAGCCATATACACCCGTAGACGAACTGGTTATACAAAAAGTTATGAATTGTGCTGAAATGGATAAGTTTAAAAGATAAGTTTAAAAGTTTAAAAGATAAGAAAGCTTCAATATTTTATAAGGTATGGGAACAATGGATAGCTGGATAGATCGGAGACAGATTAAGGATAGGTAATTATTAAATATAGAATATAGATAGAATAAGAATATAATTATGCACAAATTAATACCTTTAAATAATGCACAAATGATTGTTATATGATAAGCACCACAAATAGCTGTTATTGAGTGAAATATTTTTATGTTTTTAATGTAATAAAAATTCAATAAAGTTTATTTTTTTAAAAAAGAATTTATTAGAGAAGACATATTGGCACGTCTGGGGAAAACCCGAATCTGAATGGCCGTGTTTTCCCCTGCTACACTAAAGCTCCCACCCAGCCCCTATTGATCATCCTCAAGTCACACTCTCCAATTCACTTCAATTCTGAACTCCTGCCAAATCCAGTCACTCCGCTCCAAACTCCAGCAATTCGACCTTGAGCTCTGGCAAAAGAATGATGTGGCTATCCTCCCTTCTCACTAGTCTCTCGTTCCCACAGCTGCCCATCCCCCCCGTGGCAGCCCTAAATCTGAATCAAGATGGATCCGGGGCTGACAGGCTGCCTCCCCTCAAGCTATGATAATGTCCTATGAGACAAATGACAGGAAGTTAGAATCCACACCAACTAACTACCTCTTCCTCCTCCAGGGGGCCCCTTTGGCTTATCAGGGAATTTTTCATGAAACTGTTTTACGAAGTCTATCTGCTTTTACATCCCAACTTTTTACCTGTGGCCTCAGACAAAGGGTACCCCTTCCAGTGAATTAGATACTGTAATCAGCCTCTATGTAACCTAGAATCTAGGATTTTTTTTTACTTCATAATGCTCTGGACCACTATTGGTTTGGAAGCTGGTTGATCTCTCAATCTTAGTTGGGAGGAGACAGCCAGTTTCAATAAGCTGCTATGGAATACTGGATGCAACTTTCCCCAATAAGCGGGGGAGACTTAGTTGCGCAGTCAATGGATTTATCACTTTCGCTATAGGAAACGGCCCTGTGAATTTGGGACCCAGTTTCTTTGTGGGCAGCCTCAGCCTAAGATATTTAGTAGACAGGTAGACCCGGTCATGCACTTTGAAAGGGACTTGTGGTGACCGGTGTTTATCTGCTTGAAGTTGTACTTCTCAGCTGTTTACAATTTCATGGCATATTATAATTTCATTATTCAAAACATTCCATCCTAATTCTAATATTAAAGAAAAACTCCCCCTTTAATTACTAATTTGAGTGTACCACCCCTTTGTCTTACACATCATTCAATTAATTCCCCTTTAATTCATAATAATGATTTATCATAATATGATCACTTTTTAGTTATTGCTTTGTAAGTTAGTAACAATAATCTCCTACTACATAACACACATACATTTTAAGCTGGATTCCACATGATATTTTCCCCCTTAATTACTTTCTATTACATTTATTATTGCAAATACATTAATCTATTCAATTAATCATAAAAACTGATGTTAATCTTTTTGTAACAATCCTTATAGCTCATTTTAACAATATTCTTAATTTTATTAAACTTATTTATCATAACTTCCCAATTTCACATTTATATCAATTATATCTATGTGTAATTTAACAATAACAAATAGTCCAATAGCAAAAAAATATCAGTTCCAATCTTTTCATTTTTAAAATCTATATTTTATACATCACAACAAATTACTATTATTTCAAATACATTTATATTGGACTTCCGGTTTGAGCTTCTTCGGCAACAGACCGAAACCTCGTCTCTCCGAGGCTGTGATCTGTGGTTGCTGCTGGAGTGCCCCGAGCTGGCTGGTTTCAGGGCTAAGCCACCCCGTAGAGGTGGTGAAGAGGGAGGAGACTGCCTGCAGGGTTGAGGAGAGCTGCATCTCTCCTCCCCAGCTGGCCATTACTCCCTTTCCCGAAGGCGGTTGTAGTGGTGGTCAGAAATGGCCACCACAAAGAAGAACTCAACCAGAAAAGAATGTGCAGGAGGAAGATAAGAAGAGAAAGTTTTGGTTGACTGGGTCAAACAGCTAAAGCAACAAATAAGGTACCCTGGAATTTAAACTTAACAACATTGTTCCCAAAGAAGATTTTGAAGTTGTGAAGGAGAGAGAGAAGGGAAAGGATTAGGTTTTTTTTCTTTCCTTCCTTATACTGACAGATAAGAGACTTAAGCAAGAAACTGAAAAAAAAATCCACTTTGACATTAATAGGCATCTAAGCTGAAAATAAAAATCAAAGGGATAAATAAAGATTTCTGGACATTTAAAAGTTTTTAAAAGCAGGAAAGGAGAAAAAAAAGAATAGAAGGGCAGGATCTGGAAAAATGGAGGAGACTACCTGGAATTAAGGAATGGAACTGTAATTAAAAGGAACTTACAGTGAAATTTTATCAAGATTCCTCAAAGATACATTTTAATGGAAACTTGGTAACAAAATAATAGAACCCCAGGAAGAGAAAGTGGAAAAAAGAAGCAAGTAGAAACAGCCTTGGATTATTTGGATTACTTGGTGATTTTTGGTTTTTGCATCTAGATGACTAAAATTAACTGGGTGGTTGTTTAAAAGTTTTTAAAATGATATCACTCTTAGAAGAACTGAAAACAGAACTTAAAAAATGGAAAGAAGACGCACAAGAAGGGAGAAGTTCTTTTGGCTTCGTGTTTCAATTCTTAGAAATGGAGATCTGGAACTATGAGAAGCAACAAGAAACACTTGCAGAACAAGAAGATTGGGACAAAGAAAAAGCCATCTTTAATGATCAAATAATTTTAAGTGGGGGGAAAAAAGAAAAGGGGAGAAAGAGAGTGAAAGGTTTAAGATTAGAAAAAACAACCAAAAAGAAGAAGAACAATTTGAAAGATAAGTATAATATTAGAAAGCAACAGAAGAGGGAATTACAGATGAGAGAGTTAGAAGTAGAGAGACGAGGGGACAAAAAGGGGAGGGAGAAGAAGAGGGGGAAGAAGGCAAGGAAAAGAAGTTGTAAAAGACAGAAACAAGAAATGGAGAAACAGGGAAAAGATATAAGGATTGTAACCATAAGTTTGTTTAGAGATAATGGGTGAAAATTTAATTGTAAAAGGGATTCTGCAAAGGTACCTAAGATAGCTTTGTTATATTACAAATAGAAATAACTTTAGAAAATATGATGATGGATAAAATATTTATTGTAATGCAGTGGGATATTTGTTAATAAATAAATGAATTAAAATGATTGAGAGAATTAAAAGGGAACATTTTTAATTATTAGTAATGATTTATAAAAATATAAGTGAGAAATATGGAAAAAAAAGAATTAACTATGGAAAGGTTATAAGTGTTCCCAAGGAAGTATGATATTCAATTGAAAAGAAATGTTAAAGATGTTAAGATTTTAATGCATATTAATGATAGAATTGAATTGGAATGGAATGTGTTTTATTTACATACATACATACATACATACATATATAATTTTTTCTTTTTAAGAATATAGTGTCTATTTTAAGCATGTACCAAGCAGAATTCGATTGGAAGTTATGTATTATATTGAATGCTATAACCTTAAAGCTATACATTGAAGCTTAAATAAGAGCTTGAGTGGATAAAATTAAAGGATATAAAGGTGTCATACTCTAAGTGGTAACTACAGGGAAAAATTTGTTTAATAAGAAAAGATAATGTGAAATGGTAACAGGACAGACAAAAGTATAAATATAATGATTTGAATTAAGATAATCAAAACAAAGTTGAGAAAATTAGAAGAGGGGAAAAACTATGTAGAAAATATAAAATGGTAATAAGATATGGAATAGAATATAAAAATGAGCATGAAATTGAGTTTTGTGTCTGTATGAAGAAGTGATAACCTGGGACCATGCTATTTTCAAAAAAGATGTTTTATTTGTATTTTGTTTTTGTGAAAACCCAAAAATATTTTTTTTAAAAAAACACGTTTATATTACAACACGTTACCTTGCAGAATCCCCTTCCTTATTCCTAATCTACCCGTTATCTCTATGTCTCCTAACTAAACAATTTCTTTTCATTCTTGTTTGATTTCCATATCTCCTTCTTTTCTGGTCTGTTCTCTTATTGCCTCTTTTTTCCTTCATTTTTTCCCTCCATTTCTTACTCCAGTTTTTATCCCCCTCCCTTTTTAAAGCTTTCTTCTGCAATTCCCTTTTCTGCTGTTTTCTTTTTCTTTGTTTGGCTTTCCAAACATTTCCCATTTAATTATCTCCTCAAACCTCCAAATTTTAATTTTCATTCTTTTTTCCTTTCGCTTTAGTGTTCATTGTTCCATTTGTTCATTAGAGTTGGTCTCTTCTTTAATCAGCTCCTCCCCTTCTGGCACTCCTTGTTGTTCTTCATTCTCCAAAATCACCATTTATATTAGTTGTAAGGCAGCACGGTTCATTTTTTTCATGTAATATTTCCTTTACGTTTCTGAGTTCAATTTTTATTTCCCAAAAAAGTTCTACCATTTCTTTACTCTTCTTTTAGATTTTGTTTATTCCTTTCTTTAATATTTAAATCCAAACTAATTGTCCAGTACTTTAATTCAACCAACGTCTTTAATATTTATTTCCAATGATCAATTTCTGTTAATTCTTCTTTGAATTTTCTCCAAAATCATCAAATAATCCAATATCCATAAATTAGAGTTGTGCCAAAATAACCAAACAATCCCAAGGTAATTTCTTTACTCTTCTTTCTTTTATCTTAAAATTCTGTATTTTCACTTTTCAGGGTTTATATTTTGATATAACAAAGTTCCTCTTATTCTGTATCAAGTTCCACTTTGGAAAGAGCCAGGCACTTTTTAAAGGGTCACTAAAGTTTTTCCTTTACTATTAGGTGGTGCTCTCTGTTATGTCCAAGTTCCACCCTTTCCCCCCCCCCCAACTTTCTTTTCTCTGTTTAGGGTTTTAAATTTCAAAAATCCAATAAAGCCAATTATCAATTACTGGTGGGGTTTTTTGTTTTTTTGACAGATTCAAGTTCAGCTTTTAATTATGTCTATTTAGTGCCAAATTCATATATTCATTCCAATTTACACAGGTATTTTCTTCTGACTTCCTCTCTGAATTTAACTCCTTTCAAAGTTCAAAGCCACTTTCAGCTGTCAATTTTTCTTTTCAGTTTCTCTGTCTGCAGCTTTCTCTGTCTTTCTTAAAAAATTTCTTAGTATCTTAATTCTGGGGTACCTTTATATCCAGATGTTGCACCTGATCAGCCCAGTCTTCACATTGTCTGCTTCTTCGTTGCTCCAGCACGATCTTTGTCCCAGTTAGCTCTCCTCCTTCAGGGTGGCCATACTGGCCACTGCTTCAGCCCATCTTCAGGGGGAGTATGCCTAGTCAGGGAGGGGAGATACAGTTCCCCTCGACCCAACTGGCAGCCTCCCCCTTCTTCACCACCCCTTCAGGGTGGTTCTGGCCCCATTTGGAGCCCTCCAATGGGGAGAGCACGGACCGAGACCACACACGATTGCAGTCTTCACTCTGTCGACAAAGGAAACGCCACCGGAAGTCCCCAGGACAGATGGAGATTCCTGAGAGGCTTCCCCCCAGAGTAACTGCTGCCAGATGCCAGTGTGAAGAGGATGCCTGGAAGGAAGCCAACAAAGAAGATCTCCTGTTAATTCTGGCCTTGCATCTCCTGCACAAAACTCTTGAAAATCAGACAGCTCAGGAAAGATGTGCTTTGCCTGTGTATGAAGAGGCTGGGGAAGTAGCCAGGGGAGCAGAAGCTTCTGCAAACCCAGAAGCAACTCCTATAGCTTATCCAGGGTCAGCACCGGCTGCAGGAATTCAAGCAGCTGCCATAGACCAGCCCACCTGTGGGGAGGGGCAGTCCCACAGAGCTGCCGAATTCCAAAGGTTCCTCTGCTGGGAGTAAAATATGGAAGGGATCCCAAAACTCTGGGATTTTTCCTAGCCCAAGTTTGAAATCACATGCAGGAATATGGGGAGGACTTTGCTTTGGAAGCAGCCAAAGTGAGGTGTGTCACCATGGCCCTGGAAGGGACTGCGGCTGAATGGAGGGTCACCCTTCACAATGAGGATGTCCCCCAGCTGAGAGATTATAATTGTTTATGATGCCCCTATGAGCCCATTCATAGGCCTTTCTTGCTGAACATAAGGCAAAGGCCAGAATGAAAACCATAAATCAGGGGTGAAGGTTGGTGGCTGAATATACCCAGGTGTTTCGTGAGTTGGCTTGCCACATGCATGGGTGGTCCCAAGAGACTCTGGTGGAATCTTACAAAGATGAGCTAAATGAAGAGATCTACCAAAGCTGTATCTCCCGAGGGAGCTTGTCAAGACCTTTAGCCCTGGTATGTGTTGGCAGCTGATGTGGAGATTAACCTGGCCAGAGATAGGCACTGTGGGGGCCACAACTGTAACAAATCTCCACCTTCTCCCCTGAGAGAGGCCCCTAGAGCTACCAGAAGCAGGCCAGCTGCCAAACCCAAGTCCACGGCTTGCTTCAGATGTGGAAAGGAGGAGTATTGACCTGCTGATCACCTTGCCAAGCCTGGCTTCAAACCAATACCATCCGGAGGGAAGAAAGTTGAAAAGTCACCAGGCAAACATCATGAAATGGCCCTGAAGGGTGTGGAAGTAGTTGAGCGGTCCTCCGGAACAGGAGGAGTTGGGAACTCCAATCACCCCAGAGGAGAGTAAAACTGACTCTGATGATGACCCTCTGGTAAGTCAACATGTAGGCCCATGACCATCCCAGTGCAGTTAAGGGTGCCTTTATCTGGTGCCCAGGGGAAGATGTTAGCCCTTTTGGATTCAGGGTGTACAAGGTTGGTAATTAGCCTAGAAGTGGTGGAGAAACTAGGGCTAAGGACATTGAAAGAGCCAATAGCGTAGCTGGGGGAGGCCCAACTCATTTTGTTATGGAGCCAGTAGAAAAGTGGATGGGGACCACCGAGAGACTTTTATTGTGGCCCCTGGGGTGGAGTGTCCCCTCCTACTTGAATTGCCCTGGCTCCAGAAATGGAATTCTCATATGAAATCCTCACAGGAAAAGACTGTTGCGCATCTGTTCCACCCAGCTAGAGAGAGGGGGTTCTCCTCCTTGTTGAAGGTGAGCAGCATTTTGAAGTCAAAGAGATCTTAGATTCCAGGAAGACATAGAGGGGAAATTCAGTATTTGGTTGCCTGGAAACACTTTCCTCCTTCTCAGTCTGAATGGGTGAACAAGCGTGATGTCAGAGCCCCTAAACTTGTACAACTGTTTCGCTCTAAATACCCTACTAAGCCTTAATGTAAGATTGAAAATGTTCTCATGTTTTGCTTTGTTCCTATTTTGCCTGTTTTCTATTCTGTTTTTTCTTCCAGGGCTAACGCCTCTACTGCAGGAGGGCTGAATGTCAACCTCTTCGATGCTTGCTTGCTATCGCATGCCATTGTAACAGGGGGAGGGTGAAGTTTGACATTTTGGTGGGGAAGTGAGCTGGAGAAAGACAGCCTTTGTGTGAACCAAAAGGCTCTCGTGATGTACTGCGCAGTTGAATGGACTTGTTTGTACCTGGTCAAAGGCAATCCTCTCAGCATACCAGATGGACGAAAAACACCTGAAGATTTACCCCACGTGACACTATATGAAATGGAGATTGGCTGCTCAGTGTAGGTCCCCGGGGGCAGGGATTTAGGAAAACTTTCAATATGTAACTTTCATGCCTTTTGCTTCAGATCGTGCTTTTCTTTCGTTGCTATCTTTCCAAACTCAGTAAAAGTACCTCTTCTCTACAAACATGGAGTTGGAGGTTTTTTTTCTTGGGTTTTGAACTCACCCTGAAACACCAATAATCCTTCTTATTTTAGAAACAACGTTTTATGGAAAACTGGATAAAGGTAACTGGGTAACATGGTTCACATGACAACCTCTATGTTTTTTTGTTTTAGCAAGCATCATCTCAGTCAGCTAGTCTCTGACTCAGATTCTGAAATGGACAGCACAGAGCAACTAGCCCTGGGTAGCACTGACACACTTTCTAGTGGACATAACGCCGACTTAGAGGCTGCTAAGCGCCTTGCAAAAAGGCTGTACAACTTGGATGGTTTCAAAAAGGCAGATGTAGCTCGTCATCTGGGGAAGAAGTAAGTATGTGTGGGCATTAAAAAAAAAGTCTCCTCATCCAGATTTTATTCAGATTTTATTTTATATGCTCTGTAAAGAAATATGGCTGCCTGTTGTGCTCCTACATATCTCTTCAGAGAAAATGATTATGTCTCCAGTAAGTAAGTCACGGCCTTCATAACAGAAACAGTGGAGGAAGCTTTTGTTTCATTTTACAAACATTCTTAATAATGTCGTTGCTGTGACCTGTATAGCTTATGTTCACAGCTTATCCTCTTTTCTTTTCTAGCTTGACAGCAATATTCCGAGAAGTGTAGATATACTATGGTCACTATAGTCTAGTTGGATTAGAACATAGGATGGGGAAGAGTAGTGTAATTGAAAAATAACAAATCTGGGAGCTTTCCTTGTCCTTTACTGCTTGCCATGTTCAGTTGTTAATCCATCTCATATAGAAATTCTATAAACAAGATGTTTCTTTCATTTCCAGTAATGATTTCAGTAAGACAGTAGCAGGGGAATATCTGAAGTTCTTTGAATTCACTGGAATGACTCTGGACCAAGCTCTTAGGTAAGTGTCCAAGGAGGGACATCTGAAGTTTTCAGAAAGAAAGAACCTTTAATAAAGGTTCAGAGATAAATTAAAGTAGCTGCAGTAGTTTTCAAGTTTAACTTTTATTTGCATTTATTTAGTAAGGCTTATCAGATTTTATGTATTTATTTAGCCATAGTAGCTCACCAGAATTTACTTAATCTATTTGGGCTGCCTACAGTATGGGCAGTCCTCAACTTACAATGGCAATTGAAACTGGAATTGCCATCATTAAGTGATGCAGTTTTAAAGTGCAACTATATTGATTAGTGCTGGCACTTATTGTTAAGCAAGGCAACTTCTTGCTACAACCAAAATTGGCGGAGAAGTTGGCAGGAAGTAGCATGTCCCAGGCCCACAGGCCTACTTGATGCGGGAGACAGCGAGGATGTGTGTGGGGATGAAAGGGAGGAGTGAGGTGGGTACACAAGGATATGAGGGGGTGCCAAGAACTGCTGTATGGGAGAATACCAATTGACTTCCGGTTGTGGCACCACATTGAAGCGGACAGAGGAACAGAGCACCGTTCTGAATGCCTGAATTTTTGCGATCGGCAGCTCATCGGGGTGAAGTCGGATCCTGGAGGGACTGGCAATAAAGAGGAGAACATTCAGAGGTGTCAGGAAGAATCCCCGATGCTGTCAGAAGAAATCCTGAAAACCGGTGCAAAAGAGGATGATCTCCATGATCAGAACCAGAGGCGCGGCTGCCTGACTAACTGATAAAGGAAATAAAGAGTGAAAAGCAATGAGACTAGCAATGGAAAAGTGAAATAAAAGGAAAGTACCTGAGTAGATTGGTGATAGTGAAAGAAGAGGAAAGTTCTGTGATCAGAGATCAAAGCAGGTGGCGGACTTGGCGGTAGGAGCGTTTATGGTGGATTGAGTGACTGATTTTTGCACTGAGAGACTGACAGGCAATAGAGGGGGGAGAGAAAGAAGAGAAGATATGGTTTTTCCTTTTTTATATGTGTGGACGGTGGAGAGAGAGAGAGATTGGCAGTGGTGAGAACTGTGAAACACATGCAGTGAGAAAACGAAACAAAAAGAACGACAAGCTATAGTGACTGTGCACTTTTGAAAGAAGACATCTTGAAATTAGAACTGCTCACTGAAGAAAGAAGATAAGAGGTTTTGCAAATAGCACTTATATATATTTAATATATGTAATAGTCATAAAATAGCAATTTAGAGTTATTAGAACAACTATTGAATATTGAATATATTTGTAGGTTGAATATATTTATAGGTTGAATATATTTGAATAAGAAGTAATATTCTGGTAAAATTAATATCATTTTTTCCTTTCTTTTCTTTCCCCTATTCTTGGAAATCTTTTTAGTATAAATAAGAATTTCTATACGTGTAACTTGGTGAGAATGAAAGTGGATTTATAGTGGATTAACTTATATATTGTGTCTAGGATTTTCTTAAGATTTATATATAATGAATTGATCATATTAATTAATTACTTGATTATCGATTACTGATTATATTTGTCAATTAATGATTAGCACTTATATTTGATATTGTGTTGCAAATACAAGATGTAGTAGAAGGTTAACAATTAATTGAGCAGTTATTAAACCAAATACAGGATAGGAGAGATTTTACTGTAAAAGCATATTACCAGATAAGATAAAACAAAGACAATGGGGAGTATCCTCAATAGCGGTATTTGATGGTAGATTGGAAGACTCTTCTACATATCTTGAAAATGACAATGACAACTACAATTGTAAAAACAGGAAAGAAGACAACAGCACTATATCTTCCCCATCAGGAGAAAGGTTGCTAGACACGATGTTAGTTATAGAGAAGCCAAGTTCCTCCTTACCTTTACAGATGGTACAGTCAACTCTAACTATGATGCAAGAGATGATGGTGACGACTCAAGAACTTATAGCAAGGAACCATGAGGACCTGAAAACCGAAATGAAGACTGATATAGTAGGAGTGAAAAATGACATACAGAAATTGGATAACAAAATTGAAATAATGCAAGAGGCGGTGGCAAACAATGAACAGAAACTGACAACAATGGAAGCCAGAACTGAATATGTGGAAAAGAAATTAGAAGAGACAGAACAGAACTGGAAAGTATTGTATTGTGAACTTCAGGAATCAGTGGTCCATTTGGAATTGGAGAAAGAGGCATTCTTCCTCAGGTTTCAGAATGTCACTGAAGATAGGAAAGAGGACTTACGTACCATCATGACAGAACTGATAGCAGAAGCCCTCCAGACAAAATAAACAAGAGATTAGGAATGGCATAGATGAGGTCTACAGAGTGTATACGCATTACGCATGTAGGCACGAATTACCATGGGAGGTCCATGTATGGTTTGCCAGAAAAAAATAATGAGAGATCTATTGAATGGAAAGGCTAGAGATGAGCCGCTAATTTACAAAGGAAATAAGATGGTGATGCTGAAACAAATACCCAGGAGAGTTAGAGAGCAGAGGAGGAACTATCACTTTTTATCATCTCAACTGATTAAAAACACAACTGTTTTTAGGTGGCTCACCCCGGAACGACTTCTAATATCTTGGCAGGAAAAGAAATACAAAATCAACTCATTGGATAAAGCACACAAATTTCATGAGCGAGATTTGGGATCCGAAGAGAAGCAAGAAAACAGGGAGGATCTGGAGAGCAGGAGTCGGGAAGAGCAAACATCTGAAGAGAAGGAAACAGAACAGGAACTAAAAGAACAGAAAACCTGAGAGGAAGAAGAAAACAACAGACCCAGAAGAGAACTCAGAGTAAGAAAAGAGACCATAACCGCCCTATACAAACAGTAACATGGAAAGAGAAATTACCTTATTGTGAATTAACATAAATGGTCTAAATTCACCAATAAAAAGGAAACGGATATTTGAAAAACTTAAGAATCAAAATGCAGATATCATATGTATGCATGAAGTCCATATCTCAAAACAGCAAGCAGCAAGCAATTTTAAAATTCCCTAAACTAGGCGAACTGTATCTGGCCCTGACAGATAAAAAAAAGACAGAGATTGTGGTATACATAAAAGATTGGCTAAACCTGAGGCAGATTTATAAGGATGAGGAAGGAAGGATGTTATTTACAGAAATTACTTTAGATCAGAAGAAGACATTTTTGGGAACAATATATGCTCCAAAAACAAACCAGAAAGATTTTTACCTAAACTTAATCGGAAGATAACAGATTGTGTTTCTGATCTTACTGTAGCTTTCTGGGAGATTGGCCTATAGTTCACAATTAGTTGTTGATCAGTGCCATCTTTTGCAATTAAGGAGATGTATGCCTTGGACCAGGACCTCAGAAGTCTGGCTTGCGTTAATGCCTCATTATATAGTTCCAGTAATATTGGCTCAAATTTTTATATAATTCACCTGGTAGGCTATCCAGACCTGGTGTTTTATTATTTTTTTGTTTTTGTATCGCCTTTTGTAACTCTGTTAGTGTTATTTCTTTGTTAAGTATTTCTCTGTTTTCTTCTGAGATTGGGCTCAGATCATTTCCCTCCAAGTAGTATCTAAAGTTTTCTTCCATAACTTCTTCTTGCTTATAAAGCTCACCAAAATACCTTTGCGCAATTCTCTTTTTCTCCTCCATCTGATAATACACAGTCCCTTCCTCATCCTTAAGTTGCTGAATTAATCTTTTCTCTTTCTCTATTTTTAATTTATAGAACAACCACCTTCCTGGTTTATTTGCTGATTCAAAGAAATTATGTTTAAGAGTTTTTAAGTTACGTGCATTTTCCTCAATATCTATCAAATTTAGTTCATGTCTAATCATTCCTATTTCTTTCTTAGCTTCCATATTTTGGGGGTCTTTTTGGAACTCATATTCATTTTTTTTAATCCTTTCTTGTAATTCATTCTGTTTCTTCCATTTTTCTTTATTTTTCTTAGCTATATAGGCTATTGATATGCCTCTCACGAAGGCCTTTGTAGTGTCTCATAAATTTTGTAAACTAGTATGTTGTTTTAAATTAACCTTAAAGAACATTTCTAACTCATTTTTAATTCTTGAAATATATTCTTTTTCTTTTGTTATTTGTGAATTTAATATCAATCTCCTTTTCCTTTTATTATGTCCTTTCCATGTAATTTTAACTGGGCTATGATCGACCCATATATTGGGCATTATCTCTACTTCACTAATGTCTTTCTCAATTGACCCATTGACCCATACCATATCGATTCTGGACCATGACTTTTGTGGACTAGAGTAAAATGTGAATTTCTTCTCATTTGGATTCCTCTTCCTCCATATGTCTTCCAAATTGGTCTCGTGTTAAATGAAAAAATTTGGGGGTAGAATTCTTTTTTTTCTTCCTAGTCCCTTCCATACTAATATAGTCTTTTTTAATATCAACAATGGCATTAAAGTCCCCTATCAAGCAAATATTTTCTTCACCTACACTAATTATTTTATCATATAGTCCCTTATAAAACTTCTGGTTGTCATTAGGGGCATATATCCCCACCAATAGTAATTGTTTTTGATGTAAATTAATTTGTATCATTAAAATTCTGCCTTGTTCATCTGCATATTTCTTTTTTGCATTTATCCCTTTTTTTTACACAAATTGCTACTCCCCTTTTCTTTTGATCTGCCCTGTCTGACCAAGAAGAGTCAATCGAAGAACTGGCCAGAGATGACTGCCTCAACTATGCAGTTCATGATGGAGGCTTTTGAAAACCTCAGAACCAGGAGGAATTAAATTGACACCAGAGGCAAGGGGACACCAGAGAGTAAGGCAGCAGCAGAAGCCAATAGGGCCAGCGCTGCCACTCCGGCAGCAGCAGGCAAAGCAGGCACAGCAGAGGGGGCAGCAGCCATTTTGGTGAACTCAACCTGTGCAGCACCGGCCCTTGCAATTGCCCCTGGACAACCCAGAACATCGCAACTCAAGAGGAAGACCCCTGCGAGACTGAAGTACAATGATGACCCACAGCAACTGGGGCTTTTTTTGGCACATGTCCTCACATACATGCAGGAGTATGGAAGGGATTTCCAAACCCAGGGTGCTTGGGTTTAGTCATCACCCTGGCCTTGGAAGGGGCAGCTGCCCGTTGGATGGTGACCCTTCACAACGCAGACACTCCTGAACTGTGGAACTTCAACCGATTCATGATGGCTCTCCGCCACGGATGTGAAGACCCCTTGGCAGATTGGAAAGCTCATGAGCACATTAGAATCATGAAACAGGGCCACTGGCCAGTAGCTGAATACACTGAAGAGTAAGACCTCATTTGCAGAGTGGACTGGCCAGAAGACATCCTAGTGAGCTGGTTCAAAGATGACCTGAATGATCACCTCTACCATGCCTGCCTGGTTCGAGGGGCCCCAAACCACTTCCACGACTGGTCCATCCTGGTCAAAGAAGTGTAGATTGACATGGCCAGAAACAAATACCAAGGGGGAAGAGCCTGAAAGAGATCCCCATCCCAGGGGAAGTGGGAGCCATTCAAGCTACAAACCCCCACCCCAACACCAAGATAATCTGCCTGTTTCAAATGCAGGAGAGGAAGGAAGGGCACCGTGCCTCTGAGTGTCATTCAAAAACACCCGCTTGAAAGCCAGAATGCCTATCCAGTGGAAAGCCCACAAAAACAACCCCCTAAGGAAAAGACACCGCACTGAGAAGTGGAGAAGCCATGGAGTTTTGCCTCCTCGTAAAATTTGGGGAAGGACCTCCAGCATCACCTGGGGAGGAATCGGGCCCATCCGAGAGCCAATTGAGCCACTCACCCTGTCCCTAAGACTATTTGTCCCTAGTTGGGGGAAAGGAGTAAGAATCTCAGTCCTCTTGGACTCAGGGTCCTTGCACCTGGTGTTTGATTAGCCCAACCCTGATGGGAAAATTGGGCATACACCTGTGGAAGCTAAAAAAAAACCCTATCACATTCTGCCAGTTAGATGGGTCAGTCGCAGGGGAGGGACCAGCCATTTTTGCCACAGAACCTCTGGACTCATTATGAGAGACTCACTTTCATTGTGGCACCTGGAATGGAATGGCCGCTAGTTCTAGGGCTCACCTGGTTGAGTAAGTGAAACCCCAGAGTGAACTAGAAGCAGGAGACTCTAAGATTTCAATGGGTGACTGGACACGATGGCCAAAAGGAGGAACTGGGGGGAGACTCAAACAAAGAAACAGTGATGGCGGGAAAGGCCGCACCAACCCAGGACATCCCCAGGGAGTACAAGGACCTAGCTGAGGTGTTCAGCGAAGAAGGCTCCAACGAGCTCACCACCACCACCCCACAGACTGCGCTATCAAGATCCTCCCGGGGGCCTAACTACCAAAACCAAAAATGTATAGCATGTCTCCCAAGGAACTCGAGGAATTGAGAGCCTTCATAGATAAAAACCTGGCGAGGGGTTTTATCAAACCAACATGACCAAAAATCGTCACCCTGGTGCTATTCCAAGAGACGAAAGATGGGTCTTTGTTTGGGTTACAGAAATTTAAACACTGTGAGCATGGAGAATGAGTACCCCTTCCCCCCCACATGAAAGACATGTTAGACCACCTCTCCAAAGGATTTTTTTTTTAAAAAAACTGGACTTACTACTGAATCAGGATTAGGGAAGGGGAGGGATGGAAAACAGCTTTTAACACACCTTTGGGGTGTTACCAATTCAAAGTGTTTCCATTTGGATTATGCTCCTGTTGTGTTTATGCAACTGATAAACGAAGTGCTCCATGAGCACCTGTACAGGCAGAAGCCAGTGACGTAGCAGTCGGAGCCATCCTACTCCGAGAAAAGGAGCAAGGCCAACCGCAGCCCTGTGCATACATGTCTAAAAAAACCTAATCAACACTGAACAGAGATGGGCTATCTGGGAGAAAGAGGCATACGCAATATGGTGGGCTCTCTTTACTTGGAGGCATTTCCTAGAGGGGAATGAAATCCCTTTCAAAGCCTAGACTGATCATAAAAACCTGGAGGTTTTGCCTTGGGGGAACTCAGACCCTGCTTTGCATTGTCTTGCATTCACTTCCTTTCATTAAAAGTTCCCTTTTGAAATACTAAAGTTTCGAGAATCCATGCTTTCCTGAACGGGAAGGAGAGGCAGGACCTTACACATGTCTTCCTTTTCTCTTCAGGTCTTTTCTGAAGGAGCTGGCCCTCGTGGGAGAAACTCAAGAACGGGAACGGATCCTAGCTCACTTTTCACAACGATTTTATGAGTGCAATCCCAAAACCATCCCTTCTGAAGGTGACAGAAAAAAAATATTACTCAATTATATCCACTTCCTTATAACCGGACACTTATAATGCCTTTAACATCTGCAAAAGTGATAACCTTACAAGCAGAATATAAGTGATGGCAACAGGCACTTTTACAAGGAATCTTTTGTTTGGTCCCATTATTCCAGAACTGGAGTGTTTTAAAGCTGAAAATAGCCATGCACATTTTGGTGAAAATTTTTGAAAGGCAATGTCTAACAGTATTAATACGGAACATTTCCCTTCAAAGAATCTTGAAACCATTTAGGAATTATTTTTGTGAAGTATTTTAAAAAAATCACTTGTCTTCCAAATATTCATTGTGACAGTGAGTTATTTGGCAATAGGTGCAACAAGGGTTTAATAATTTTACTTCTTTTCTATACATGCATGAAGATTTTTTTTAAAAAAAAATAATAATAATAAAAAAGTAAATAAGATTTTTTTTTTTCCTCCAGTGAGGATCACACGTTAGAAGTTGATTAATAATAAGTACAATAAGAAGGGCCCAAACTGATTATTTCTCTTTGGTGCTTATGCCACAGATGGAGCCCACACCCTGGCTTGTGCCTTGATGCTTTTAAATACAGACCTTCATGGACATGTAAGTGACATGCTTTTTAAATCATCAGACCGGGTGCATTTGAGATGAGTGCAGTGAAAAAGGAAAAAAAAGGTTAAGTGGCTGCTGGATGGATCTGTTCTCTCCAGGAGCCAAAAGCTAAATGACCATGGAGACACAGAATTGCAGGGCTGGGTGGGTAAGAGTCTCCAGAAGACCATTTTAAGCCCTGCAGGTGGCCAACTCCCTTTGACTTCTCCTGCAGTCAGAATATTCACATGGAGGAGGACTCCCTTTACAGGTAATCCTCGAGTTATGACACTTCACTTAGCGACCATTCAAAGTTGCAACATAGCCCTTCTCCCCCCACAAGTACTTAAGACACAGTCCTGAGGTTACAAATGTTGCAGCACCACAGCGGTTTGCTCACCCTTACAAATGACCGCAGAGGCACTGCAACGTTCACCCTGCCTATTCTCCCCACCCCGAGTCATGGGCACTGGGTCGGTGGACACTCATTTACCTTGTGAAGATTTAGTGAGATGTCGCCTCTCTGCTGCGGTTTCTTTGCCTGTTCATGGCACTCCAAAAGAGGAGCAGTGAGAAGAGAGGGAGACAGGGACAAGCGCACGCTGCTTGGCTTCTCTGACACACCAAGCCTGCCTGCCACTTCTGAAGTGATGGGTAGCTTCGGTGAATGTCCCACAAAGGCTTCCAGTCTTGGTGTGGAAAAGGATGCCGACAGGAGGTTTTGGAGCAGCACAATTGTATTGCTTCAAGCCTCCTGTCAGCAAGCAAACACTTTTTGCACAGAGACTGGAAGCGTCTGGATTTCATAGGACTTCGGGCACCCATTCCCTGCAAAAACGGATCAGTGCCTGAAGGTCTGAGAGATCAAGACACTCAGGAGCTTCCAGCTCTGCACAAAAAGTGTTTTCACGCCAATGGGACACTTTGAGGAAATCGCACTGCCTCAAAGATCCCATTAGTGTGTAAACACTTTTCGTGCGGAGACTGGACACTTCTGGCGGCTATGATGTTGAGTGACTTGTTAGAGAAAGGAGTTACTAAGCTATCATTAAACATCCTCGATAAAATTCTATCCTTATACATATTTTTTTTCTTTAAAAGCCACACCACCCACTACCCATATTTTGTGACATATTTTTTCCAGAATACTTAATTGAAACAGTCTTGCTAAACTTACGATCTAGTCACTTTTCCTTCTTTCCTCTTTTCCTCCTTATAGAACATTGGGAAGCGAATGTCTTGTTCAGATTTCATTGGGAATCTGGAAGGTCTCAATCAAGGTAGTGATTTCCCCAGAGATCTACTCAAGGTAAATCCAGCTAGAGATCTTCCTGGAAAAACAGGGCAGTATAGGGTAAAATGTTGCTTGTCACTTTTACTAAGCAAGTTCCTGAGATCTAGCACGTCCAGGAGGGGTTTTTTTTCCAGAGAGTTTATCCATCTTGGAGTACATTTTCAAGAAGAACCTTACCTGCAACTCAGTGGTGGGATTCCAATTTTTTTACTACCGGTTCTGTGGGAGTGGCTTGGTGGGCAAGGCAGGGGAAGGATACTGTAAAATCTCCAGTCAGAGTTCTTCGAACTACTCAAAATTTCCACTACTGGTTCTCCAGAACTGGTCAGAACCTGCTGAATATCACCTCTGCTGCAACTACACTATTTATGGTAGCTCCGTTTCATTTTAGCAAATATCCTACCATTTGGGTGGGTGGGTATGGTATGTGGGTATGGTGTGTGCATATGCATTGAGAAATTTTATGTATTTACATATATTCTGTATGTATATATTTAGCTGGTGATAAGAGATTTGGGGTGCAACTGAGTGTGTGGCAGATACAATGTGATGCCATAGAATATTTCTACAGGGAGACTGTGTGTGTATTCAAATCTGATACACTTTAAAAAGCTGCTTTGGTACCTCATCTTTCAGAGGAAAAACTGCCTACCCCCAAAGGAGAAGGGTAAGGCAGATTCACACTTCTGTATGGCAATGACACCACCACTTATTCCCTTTGAAGGTTGTAGGAAATAAAATGTTCTAAATTTCAGGGTGGTTATAAAAACTCAAAGGTATTTTTGTGTATTTATTACTTTTTTGTTAAATGCTAAAAGGTTTTTTTTTTAAAAAAAGTCTGTTTTCTTGTTAAAGTTCTGTTTGAAAATATATTCATGTCTCTGGAAGTTCTGTTTGAAAATATATTCATGTCATTATTACTGTGGAATTTCTTTTTTTTTAATATTTTAAATTTACATTTTATTAAACAAACACAAAAACAAAACAGAAAAGAACATTAAAAGCAATAAACATAGGTACAATCCTCCTAACCCACATAGTTGTCTTACATTGCTAAGTCACATATAAAAATAGTGTATATTTACATTCTATATTCATAATATATAATATATACATTCAATCATTTCTTATTATCTTGATCCTTTCTCTTTTCTAACCAATCATAAAATATACTTTGTAATAATTCCCATACTTTGTAATAATCCGATTCACCCTTATTTTTTAATTCTTTTGTCAATTTGTCCATTTCTGTGCACATCCAGATTTTCCTAATTATTCCTATTTCACTTGGAGTTTCTTTACATTTCCACTGTTGTGCATATGCCAATCTCGCAGCTGTCTGTGATTATATGAATTATTAAGTATAAGTCCTTGTCATATTTTCCCACATTAATTCCTAACAAAAAGAATTCGGGTCTATATTCTATTTTGATCATACATATCTCTTCCAACCATTTCTGAATTTCCTTCCAAAACTTTTGGGCTTCTTTACAATTCCACCATAAATGATAATACGTTCCATTTTCCTTATTACGCTTCCAACATACAGGGGAAAGATTTGGATACATTTTTTTGCCAATTTTGATGATGGTATATGCCATCTATAAAACAATTAGTATACATTTTCTTTAAACAGTGTAGCCAAAGTCATTTTTTTTGTTTCATTCCCATAAGTTTTGCCAATCATCTAAATTTATACTATATTCAAAATTCTTCATCCATGCCACCATCGTTTCTTTTATTTTTTCTTCCTCTAATTTGCATTCCAATAGAACTTTATAATTTTTTTTATCAATTTCTCATCAGATCCCAATAGTACTTCATCTAATTTTGTTTTGCCCCTGCTAATTCCCCACTCTTTCGTATCTTTCCTATGTCTCGAATGGAGTTGCAAATAAGCCCACCATTCTATATCTATTCCTTAGTCCTTCAAATCTTGTCTCGATCATAATTCCTCTCTGTGTCCTCATAGGTAATAATTTTTCCTTGTCGAAGTAGGTGTGGGTACCTCAAAGCTTCCAATATAGATAGCCATATAGGTGTTTCTACATATATTTGTATTTTGGTTTTGTTCCATGCAGTTAACAAGGTCTGCCTAATTTTAATACCTTGAAAGTAACTATGGCCTATTTGTTTGTCCTGTCACAGAAAGGCGTGCCATCTTGCCTGTAAATTATAACCCTCTAATATTAATATTCTTTTATTCTTGTGATTTATCCAATCTTTAGCCCATGTTAGAATTGCAGCTCTGTAGTACAATTCCCAATCAGGTAGGCCAAATTCACCTCTTTCTGTAGCATCTTGCAAGCAAATTTAATTTGATTCTTGGTTTTCTCTTTTGCCATATAAATCTCGACGTCAATTTATTCAAATCATCAAAAAACTTTTTCCCAATTTTATGGGAGCATTTTGAAAAAGAAATAGTAATTACGGTAATATATTCATTTTTACTGTCACTATTCTACCCATAAAATATAATCTTAATTTGTCCCATTTTTCCAAATCTTCTGCTATTCATTTAATTAATGGATTATAATTATCATTTTTAAGTGTTGTACATCTCACCAAGATCATAATCCCCCAATATTTTACTTTATCTACTATTTGAATGCCCATTCTCGCAGCTAGTGTTTTTCCTTTTGCTTATTTGTCATATTCTTTGTAATTATTTTTGTTTTCTCCCTATTAATTTTTAGCCCCGTGACTTCTCCAAAATCTTCTAAATTTTCTATAAGTTTTATATAAAAATTAGATCGTCAGTGAAGGCTTGCAATTTAAACTCTTCCTTTTTTATTTTTAACTCTTTAAACTCTGTTTCCTTTCTAATTATTCTCGCTAAGACCTCCAAAGTCAAAATAAACAGAAGTGCCAATAGTGGACATCCCTGTCTTGTTCCTTTTTGTATTTCAAATTTATTTGTTGTTTTCCCCCATTCACCAATATTCTAGCTTCTTGTTTATTATATATTGCCGATATAAGGTTTATAAATTTTTGTCCAAAATGTATTTAATTTGCTACAAGATGAAATTCCATTTTACGTAGTTGTTTGCCTTTTTAGCATCTAGAAACAGTCGTGCCACCTGGTCACAGCTATGTTCTTCATAATATTCTATAATATCTAAAATTGTCCTTATACTATTTTTAAGATGTCTACGCGGAAGAAATCCATTCTGGTCCACATGGACGAATTCATTTAGAAAAAAATTAAGTCTTTCTGCTATTATGGTGACAAAAATTTTATAATCCACATTTAAAAGGGACATTGGTCTCTAATTTCCAATGTTTGTTTGATCATTTCCTTCCTTGGTTATCATAGCCTCATTTCAGGATTGTGGGATTTTTGCCTTGTCTAAGACTTCATTAAATATTTTAAGCATTTTAATATTTCATATATCTTGTTGAGTCTTGTAGATCTCTGCTGGCAGCCCATCTGGTCTCAGTGCCTTATCAGTTTTTTTTTCTATTGTCCAATTTACTTCTTCTAGTCTTATTTTCCAATTCAACATATTTTTTTCCACTTCCAAAATTTTTGGGAGTTCTGATTTCTTTAAGCAATCTATTACTTTTTCCTCTATTGAGTACTCTTCTTCCTTATATAACTTCTGTGTTGTGTTCGTCTGTGAGTCAGACTTTCACAGCCGTTTTAGTTTTAAATTTGGGGCTAGCCTACTGCTGTGCCAGAATGGTTTTTTCTTCATCCTGATTGGTTGGGAGTCTTGGTCTGTGTTTATTGGTCTTGGAATTTGCTGTGTTCTGCTTGATTGGTATTTCTAATATCTTCTGTCTGTTTTGTGGGTTTTTTTTTCTTGATTGGCTGGCAACATTGTGTTCCTGTATTGGAGGCTTTTAGTGCACCTTGGCTCCGAGTAAATGGACAGCTATCATTTATTAGGAAGCTAGGTTTCATCTGGGTGCCTGGTTGGGGTGTGTTTGAGCTGGAGGTATCAGGGGGGATCTGTTTGTGCCCAGGTGTTTGCCTGGCTTGTGGTGTGGATATTTTTTGTTTGTGAGTGCAGGCTTCCAAATAATTGACAGTCTGGTGGAGTCATCTCTTCTATTCATGCTTTCAGGTCTTTTTTCAATCTCTATGGCTTCTCTGATAATTCTGTAGCTGGGGTTTTCTATAGTGGCTAGGGTTTTGGTGCCATTGAAATCGATGCTATGACCTGTTGCTTTCATGTGTTGGACTACTGAGGAAGTGTGTTCCAGCTTTTTTTTACTGAATTCTTGTGTTCATCCAGGTGGGTACTTATTGGTCTGTCCGATGAATGTGGCAGGGCATGATGCACAGGGGACTTCATATATGCCTTGGTTTTCCAGGTCAGTTTTATCTTTGGAGTTTCTTAGGATGGCTGCTATTTTTCTGTCTGCTTTGAAGGCAGTCTTGATGTGATGCCTGTGTAGTATCTTACTGATTTTGTCTGTAGTACCTCTTATGTAGGGCAGGACAGCTGTTCTATAGGTCTGTTCATCTTCTAGATCTCCATTATGTCTCAGTGTGTTTTTGTGATTTGCTGGTGATTTTGCTTTTGTGGAAGCCGTTGGCTGTCAGTACTTTAGTCAGGGTGCATAGTTTAGTCTTTATGTGTGTCTCGTCTGCCAGGCATTTGGTTCTGGTGATTAGTGTTTTGGCCACAGAGTTTATCTGTGCTGGGTGGTGGTGGGATTGGGTGTTGAGGTAGCGGTTGGTGTGTGTTTTCTTCTGGTATATGGTGTGTCCTAGTGTGCCATCTGTTTTTTTGTAGATTAATACATCTAGGAATGGTAGTTGGTTTTTTGTTTCTGTTTCCATGGTGAACTTGATTTGGGGGTGTGTGCTGTTTAGATGTGTTAGGAAATTGTTTAGGTTTTCTTTTCCATGGGGCCAAATCATAAATGTGACATCGATGGATCTTAACCATAGTTTGGGTTTGTGGGTGGCATTAGCTAGGGCTCTGGATTCAAATTCTTCCATGAACAGGTTTGCAATGACGGGTGACAGTGGTGATCCCATAGGGGCTCCTTCAATTTGCTTGTATCTTTGTCCTTTGTATATGAAATATGTGTTGGTTAAGCAGTGTTCTGCTAGTTCCATGAGGTTTTTAGCTGGTTGGTATTTATTTTTGATGATTTCAAGAGTTTCTTTTATCGGGACTTGAATGAATAGTGAAACCATGTTGAAACTTACAAGCAGATCTTCTTGTTCCACGTGTAGATCTTTGATCATTTCCAAGAAGTAGTATGAGTTTTGTAAATGTGAAGCTGCTTCAGCATGGGGCTGTAGCTGCTTTGCTAAGTGTTTAGCTAGGTTTTGTAGTGGTGCTCCTCTGGAGCTGACTATGGGTCTGAGAAGTATGCCTTCTTTGTGTATTTTTGGGAGGCCATATAATTTGGGGCATCTGGAAGATTTTTCTCTTGGGATGATCGTCTTTTGGATCTCTTTGCTCATGTGGCTGGTTATAATTTTCTTCTTGGTTATTTTTTCCAGATATGTGGTTGGGTCCGTGTTTATGGGTTTGTATGTGGAGTCTTGGAGTAGGTCTGTCAATTTTGTTTCGTAGTCTTTTCTATCCATTACTGCGGGCATGGCTTGGTGGGCGTGGCAGGGGAAGGTTATTGTAAAATCTCCAGTCAGAGGTGGTATTTGCCGGTTCTCCGAACTACTCAAACTTTCCGCTACCGGTTCTCCAGAACTGGTCAGAACCTGCTGAATAACACTTCTGGTGCCTACCATCCCTGTCCTATTGTCCCCATTTATTCGTACCTATTTCCTGTATTCTTACACATGTTTATACTTATACCTATTATCTTGTAAGCGATTGACAAACCAAATAAATAAATAAAATAAAAATAAAAAGGGAGAGAGAGAGAAAAAAAACTCTATGCTGTTATTTTTAAATGTTCCATTATTTATCATATATTAATATTTTACACTGTATCTACTCCTAGAATGATTTTACTCCCTTTCTTTTGTCCTGGTCTTTTTCAGGGTCTTCATGTCTATAGTCCAGAGCATAAATACCTGTGTATTTAACAGAGTTGAAAGGGACTATGGAGGTCTTCTAGTCCAACCTCCTGCTCAGGCAGGAAAACAGATGATGCCAAACTCTGAGTAGAGGTCCTGGGAAAGGTGTCAGTATAACAGAATAACACTTAGAAGGGACCTTGAGGGGAACCCTATACCATTTCAGAGAAATGGCTGTCCAGTCTTTTCTTTAAAACCTCCAGTGTTGGAGCACCCAGAACTTCTGGTGGCAAGCAGTTCCACTGGTTAATTGTTCTCACTGTCAGGAAGTTTCTCCTTAGCCTTAATTTGCTTCTCTCTTTGTTCAGTTTCAAAAAAGGGAAACAACATTTTTACAGAACTATAGATAAGTTGAGGCTAGGTATGACAAGAAATGTCTGGGAGGGGAGGGGCCAGGCGAGGCACCCCTTGATGTGACATTGAGCTGGCCACACCCACCCAGTCACATGACCACCAAGCCACACCCACAAATTAGGCCACGCCCACAGAACCGGTTGTTAATAAATTTGAATTCCATCTCTGGTTGGTAGCAATTGTTTTTTCTGCCGTCCTAATTACTTTCTGAACTCTGTGTCTGTCTTAGTGGGTTGCAAAACCAAACCAGACAGTTATAGAGATGCCAATGAGACTCAATAATTCTTCTGTAGAACTGTAGAACTTCATCAGCAGCTCCTTGGGCAGTTGGAGCTTTCTGAGTTGGTGCCGAAAGGACATTCTTTGTTGTGCTTTTTTGATGACGTTTTTGATGTTGGATGTCCATTTTAGGTTTTGAGATGTGATAGAACCTAGATATTTGAAGGTATCTACTGTTGATACTGTATTGTCTAATATTGTAAGAGGTTATATAGTATGGGAGCGTTTCTCCTAAAGTCTACCACCATTTCTACGGTTTTGAGTGAGTTCAGTTCCAGATTGTTCCGGTCACACCATGAGGCAAGTTGTACAACCTCCCGTCTGCATGCAGACCAATCAGTGTTGTATCATCTGCAAACTTCAGTAGTTTAACGGATGGATCGTTTGAGATGCAGTCATTGGTATATAGCAGGGGTAGTCAACCTTTTTATACCTACCACCCACTTTTGTATCTCTGTTAGTAGTCAAATTTTCTAACCGCCCACCGGTTCCACAGTAATGGTGATTTATAAAGTAGGAGACAAAACCCCTATCGCCCACCATGAAAGCTAAAACGCCCGCTAGTGGGCGGTAGGGACCAGGTTGACTACTGCTGGTATATGGGGAGAAGTGGAGAAAGCACACAGCCTTGGGGGACCCTGGGGTAAATTGTACAGGTATCAGATGTGATTCTGCCTAGCTTCACCTGCTGCTTCCTGTCTGTTAGGAAGCTTGTGATCCACTTACAAGTGTGTTCAGGTACCGCTAGCTGGTTTAGTTTAGTTAGAAGAATGTCTGGAATGATGGTATTGAGTGTTGAACTAAAGTCTACAAAGAGGACCATTCAGTTCCTTGACAGAGGGCTTCTTTGGCACTGGGATGATAGTAGAGCATTTGAAGCAAGAAGGTACATAGGACATCTCTAGTTACTTATTGAAGATTCAATAAATAAATGAATGTGTTATTTTTATTTATTATTTATTACTGTTTATTTTTTATTATTATACTTTATAAACTATATTATGTATATTTAATGTTATTTATTATTTAATATTATTATTAATATTATTATTCAATAAATAAATGAGGATATGACATCATCTATCTCCAATCTACAACACAGTCCTTTCAACAGTTTCAAGAAGACTCCACCAGTTTGCACCACTCAGGTGACCCTGATAAACCTCCGGGTGATCTTAATGACCTGCTAAAAGGATGCAAATGACTGGTGCAAATGACCAGTATAAATCCTTCCATTCCCCACCATCCAGTCAGACCTGAAGAAGTTTCTTGGATGAGAAGCAAAATGTCTTCAAAGAAAAAACAAAGTCCAACTGCCTCTTGGGGAAAAAAAAGCACCTTTGGGATATTCAGTGATAAAATGAATGACCTAGAAGGGCAGAATTACCTACATACCAATTTAAAATTAGTCAACTTCTATTGTACTCCAAATAATAAATCTCCTGGCCCTTTTTAAGATCCAACAAACATAATTTTAGCCATTTTGTGAAAGGCAAAAAAAGTGATTCCCCACCCACGGGCACACTTACCACTTTCCTAAAAGCAAAGTGGTTGCCATAGATACAAGTTAATTATCGACCGCTTCTTTGTTTTTACCATTCCATATTCCTAATTTAAAATGGGAGAGCACACCCCATTGCGCGATCCTGTCATCTGTGAAGGTTTTCCTCTCCCCTGTTTAATGCTTCGTTATACGCTCGTCCCTCTGACGCCGAGATACATTTTAACCATTTATTTGTAACAGACGAGAAGCTGTCAGGGCGTGGGAACCAAATAACAGCCTGCTTGCACATAAGATTCGGAACAATACGTGGCAGTTCAACTATTCCGAAACTAGAATGTGAAAAAAACATAGGCTTGGCGCATGTTGGAAAGGCTTTAGCAAGATCGTTTGTCCCGGTATCGCCCGCCATGCCCCCCGCCACCCGCTCCTTGGCGGTTCGGATCAGTGCGTAGCACATGCAACTCCACCACTATCGCCTCCCTTCGCCTCACTCAAGCCCTCCCTCCACAGACCCGCCCTTGCTGCGTTCCAGCAAACGCCCGTGTGTGCTTCTCGCGTGGAAACGGCTCCCGAGCCGCCTCCTCGAGCCGCTGTTGCGGAGGTGGAAAAAAAGCGGAGAGAGTCCGTGCGCGTCGGGCCCCCGAAGCTCGGCTCGGTTTGGTTTGGTTTGGTTTGGTTTGGTTTGGTTTTGTGGATAACGCCAAACAGGAGCACTTGCACCTCAGCTGGCACGAGCTTGGCGCGCCTTTCCGGACGGTTGTTGCGGGGAGGCGCGCTTGCAACAGGCAGAGAGAGAGACCGGAGCCGGTTTGGGTCAGCTCCGCCTCGGCCAAAATGATCGGGGTGAACAGCATCAACAGCAACGGCGGCGCCGGTCGCCTCCGGGCGCGCTCCATGTGTTCGGTGCGCTATGGGCGCAACTGCCGCGGCGTGGAGACCTTCTGCTACGGCTGGCCGCAGCGTTCTCGGACCCTCAAACCCGTCCTCTACACGGATCTGGTAGTTAACCGCTTGCAGAGCCGCAGAAAGAAAAAACCGGTAAGGTGTTAAGAGCGAGGCTGTTGGTGCTGCAGGTTTCCGGCGGCGCTCTGACGTTATCTTCTCCTGCGGTGGTATTAGGGGACCGAAATGCGGTAGGCCGCTCTGGGCTGGGTTTATAAGGACAATCTTCGTTACCGCTTGGCGTTGTAGACGTATCTCCGGCAATGTCCTAACGTGATGGGCTCGGCAGCGCTTTTGCGGGCATAAGCGCAAGGTTTTGGAGTGGTCCCCACCAAAGGGGATTCTCCCAAACGTAAATTCCCACATGCAAGGGGTTCAAGACACGAAGAAAGCTGGTCGTGTATATGTATATATATGTATATGCATATATGTGTGTGTGTGTGTGTGTGTGTGTGTGTGTCTATATATATCTATATATATCTATATATTTATATCTATATCTATATCTATCTATCTATCTACCTACCTACCTACCTACCTACCTACATACATACAGGTTCTTTTGTGCATGGAATGCATGTGGCCTGAATCTGCACATTAATTACTGCAGGCCTATGCACAGAATGACAGTTTTTGTCAAGACTCTCTCCTTGATCGTTGTCGGTTGTCTTAATAGGTCGAGTACTCTCCATCTACGTGTCCTGCAGCCAGATAGAGCCCCGTACAGATCGCATCAAGGTTCATACCAGGAAGTATTGTCCTTGAGTTCCATTTGTTCAGAGCATATAATAGATGGCAGCACCAAGCTTACCAAATAAGTTAAGCAGGACAGACCTCATTAATAGATAGATCCCAGGGCTAGACTAGGAAGGTTGGTGGGGAGGGAGTCTTGAAAGAAAGCAGTGGCAATCACTTGAGTTATTCTCCTCTCTTGCTGGGCTTTTTACATTTGAATTTGTGTATGTTAGGGTTTTTTTTAAATTAAACACTGTAAGCTGCACAAAGTCACTTTTTATGACATGGGAGGCCATACAAATTTGATAATTACACAGCTGACATTTTATTTTTATTTTTTTAAAAAAAACATATCACTTCCCTGGGATTGACTGTATAATCTATTGTAAATTTCTCTGATAAAGATCATGACAAATCAATTCCAAATCAAGTTTAAAAACATATTTAAAGAAATTTACACATTTCCCAAAGAGGAAATTCTTGCATTCTAAATTAGTTAACAAAGACCTTAAAAAAAAAACCCAACTGCAATGCACACACATGCTACATAGTGTAATACACATGTACCACACATATGCATATACAATATCCTCATCCTTTGTTCTACACAATTGTAATTTGAAGGGGTGATGACTGACCTCAGTAGATCTCAGTTGCACACCTCCGGGCAAATGCAAAGAGAGACAAGTGTTACAACTGAACATATAAAGCTATTCTGTGTGTATTTTATATTGTGAGAGGGCACAGAAACAAATTAAGGCATTTGCTATTTTTCTTTCTTTCATGGTAACTAATTCATGGAACCATAATGCTTTCTTAAGAAAAAAAGAATGTGAACAGTGTATTCTGCACTCTTTCTCTGGCTGGGACTGCATGAACATTTGGATGTGGAAGTATTAAACTTAGATTGTGTAGATGGACTCTTGTTCATCTACACTCTTTTTCTGAGCTGGTATGGAATTGCTGGTTGAACCCGGTGGAACCAACTTCTGCACATTCCTGTCAGGAACGTGCACAACACTGGATTACTGGGATCTATCTGTACTCCCTCATTGGAAATCCAGCATCCCAGGTAGTCTAAGTGGATCTTCTGGAATTCAAATGTAGGCAGCTTCACATAGAGTTAGGCTTCCTGTAGTTTCTTGAGTATGCCTCTGACCAGCTTCATGTGTTCTTCAGATGTCTCAGTGCATATTAATATATCAACCAAGTACACCAAGATTCTCTTGTACAGGTACTTGTGTAGGACCTCATTTATCAGTTGAATAAGTACGGCAGGGGCCCCTTGCAGCCTGAATGACATTACTCGGAACTGATAGCAGCCAAAGGGGTAATTTAATGCTGGAAAGGAAGGGTGTGTATGTGTTGGTGTTGTGTGTGCAATTTCTTGGCGTGCGGTGCGGGGTCTCTTTTGGCCGGCTCTGGCGGTGGAGACGCAGGAGCAAATGTGGGAAGGAAGCGAACCTCATTGCAAAGTTTTGCCTCTTTCCCTTTCTTTTTCTTCTAATGGGGTATGTGTCCCCCACCCCCCAGAGATAAGTGTGACTTCGTTGTGAATGGTCAGAGCTATTCAGCTAAGGTGCAAGGATGACTGTATGTTGCCACCGGGAGATGCGGAGGTGTGGAAAGAGCCAAACAGCTGCAGCTCCCTCCGGAGAGTGAAAGCAATGTTCATTTACCAGAAAATTCCCCTGTGGGAAGTCGCGCGGAGGGGAAAAAAAAAGAGCTTGAAGCGGCGACTGGAACCGGAGCTCGCGTGATTAACAATTCTGAATTTTTTTCCCTTTCTTTTTTACTCCCTTCCCGCCGTTGATAATTAGGATCCGGTGCCTCCAAAGTCCTGTCGGCGGTGGGGGGGATGATTAGATTTGGGGAGGAGGGTGAGGTCGGAAGGAAAAGGCACCCCTGGCTACTTTTCAGATTTTTTTTTCAGAGGGGAATATCATGCCTGCTCTAGATCAAGCAGTTTAGAACAATTATTTATAGATTTCAGAAAGTGTTTCCTGGGTTCAGAAAAAGTTATTTTTTATAATACTAATAAATCAGTGGTGGGATTCAACCCATTCTTACCTATTCACTAGAACCGGTTGTTAAGTTTCTAAGCAGTTCAGAGACCCAGTTGTTGGAAGAAATCTCATTTCCCCCCCCCCCCCCTTTACAGGGCTAATCCTGTAAGGAAGATAGGAAAGAAACATTCTGGTGTTGATTTTTGCCTAATCTTTATTGCCCAGCTTACAGAAACTGCCTCTCAGTTAACCCTTACAACAGCTAAAAGTTCTTGGCAGTACACCCAGACTTACTGTTGCCTGAGCTCAGGAGGTTTTTTTTTTCCTGGTACTTTGCTGGGGCTTGACTTTCTTAAAGGGGAAGGGTTGTTTTAAGCTTTTTACACCTCTTTTGGGAGGAAATACTCCCCTGTTGGAGTTCTTCCAGCTGGGATGCAACAATCAGCACTTTGAAAAAATTATTGAATAACAAGGTAGAGCTGCCAGAAAGAAGCTTCTAATGACAAGGAACCAAGATGAGTGACATTCAGCAAGGGTTCTTGGCTAGTTAGAAAGATTTACATTCAAACTTAAGTTTACATACCCTTCCTGGGTTTTGGTCTAAAACTGGTTTTTGGTGAATTTTAGTTCTGTGCTTGGTGATTATTGAAAATTATTGATGGAATAATTTTCTCTATTCAGCTTTGTTTGGAAGGAAAAAGGTTAATCTCTGTTCCTGAAAAGAAGCAGGGTTCAGAAATCTGGATAGTTCCTGTGTCTGTTCTGGTAATTGGTTTAACAAGCAACAGCTACTGTGTTTGCTCTTTTGCTACATTCCAGCACTAACTGTAGTTAGATTTATCTCAAGTGTTTACGCTTGAGCTTGTGAGCTGTGGCAATGAGCCAGACAAGGCTTGTGTTTTAGTTTTAAAGGGATTGAAACTGTTGTGATTTAATTATTTGTATTGTGTTTGAATTTTTTCCTGCCTCGTGGTTTCTTTTTCTGTCGGGGGAGAAGGTCTTCCTTTACTGCTTTAGTGGTTCCTGGCACTGTCCTTTTGGGGTGTCCTTCCAAGAGGCAGGATGCAAGCTTGGCACTGATTTTTTTATTGTCTTTCTGGTGGGGCATATGATCTTTCCTTAAATTTGGATGATTTCCTTAGGACAAGGGTCTTCAAGACTTGTTGACTTCAACTCCCAGAAATCCTGAGTTAACATGACTGGAGGATGAATTCTGGGAGTTGAAGTCCAGCCATGCCTCCCCAGGTCATTAGGGCAGAAAACCAGTTGTTAAAATTGCAGCACTATAATAGATTCTTTGCTCTTTCACGTGACTTTTGGCTGTAATTTTCCTCGTAACCCAAACCAACTTATTTCTGGATAAAAGATGTAGCTACTGAAATTTCTTATCAAACTTATTATCATTATTATCAAAATGTTTGGGAAATGATTCAGAAGTTCTTAAAGGTACAGGCTCTGTTCCCATTTGAATGAAGTTAATATCAAAAGTGTGTTCATCTTATCTGTGAAATGAATTCATTTCTTGGGGCAGGGATAAAGCTTTCAATTAAATTGCTTAAACATATTCCAGTGCAAAAAATAAAACTAAAATAAAAGGAAGATTTATACCTTCTGAACTAAGAGAACAATAGGGGAAATAATCTTCACTCCTTTAGTCTTTACCAGTTCTATAAATCAGAGAAATTTTTAAACATCACTTTAGGACTGGTCCACACCACCATGCAATCTACAGTTTCACAAGATGCAACATTTCTGCTTAGTTAATATTCTGGTTGACTACAATTATTTTTGCATAAGAGGAGAATCAATTGTTGTATGAGACAGTGAAACAGTTATGCCTGCCACTTAATATTTTTCCATTCTCAAATTGTCCAAGTAAAAAAAAAATTAAAAGTGCTAAGAGTATTGGCAGTCATAAAGTATTATAGAACCACAGAATTAGTACTGTCACTAAAGCTTTGGTGGCATTTTCTGGATTAAAAAGGAAATACAAATAGACATCTCAAGAATCTGCTGAAGAAAATGTGAAAATAAATATCTTTAATCTATTTTCTGGGATTTTTTTGTGAATGGCTCTCACAGAGGTGTATTTTTATATTCCCATCTATGATAATTATATTCTATTCTCCAGGAATGGAATTCAATTTTTTTAACAACTGGTTCTGTGGGCATGGCTTGGTGGTCATGTGACTGGGTGAGGCACCAAAATAAGCCTCATGTCTCCTACTGGAGATGGGGTTGGACTAGATGACCTCTGAGTTCCCTTCCAGCCCTGGATTGCTGTGCTGTTTCAAAACATCCTCTGAAGCTGCGTCTAGTGCCAGGGTTTCTGGTCTTTACTCTCCTTTTTCTCTCTCCCTCCCTGTTTCCCTCTTTTTGCAAAGTTTGGGGTTTCTCATTTTGTGGGCTGAGTTTCTCCCTACACTTTCCTGGGAGCCAGACGGGCCTCGTGGGGACTCCTGAGAAGGACAGGGTGGGGTGGGTGGGGCCAGCTGGTCATCAGAACTACTGATTTGCTGAACTGGGTGTGAAATTAACGTCCGGTTCACCCCCTCCTGCTTTTCTCCCAATAGCAGCCAGAATGGCCAATTATCGGAGGTGGCTTATTGCTGTCAGTTCATAACACCCGAAGCATCACTGATCATCATCCCTAACCTTATTAATACTTCTCATTAATTCATCACCCTGGTGAGCTTCTAATCTGACTTTTAGCAGCTAGAATGCGGGTAATCCTCGATTTATCGAGTGACTGTTTGAAATGCTGCTGCTGCTGAACGAAGGGATTTACGACCTGTGCCTAAAGCTGCAGCCATTGCAGCCCCTTGCAGTCTCATGATCAGAATCTGAGCCCTTGGAAGGCTGCCCACACAGAGGTGCCGCAGCTCCTCCCATCTGCCTGTTTCCCTCCCGTCTAGGCTCCGAATTGCCGGGGAAGTTCAATGGCATAATACAAAAGAGCCACACCTCCCTTCCCTACCAATCACCCCAAAGCCTTCAAAGCAGAGCAGCGGGAGAAATAGAAGCTGCCTTGCAGGAAGTCCCAAACACACCTGGGAAACACTATGAATGGGAAGCATCTACTATCCCACCCCCCACTTCTCCCACCCCATAAAGTCCCAAATCCTTGGGAAGCCAAAACCTCTTTAAACCATCAAGCTTAAAGAGCCATGCCCTGGCCTTTTGCAAAGGGGGTGGGGGGTGGGGAATACCAAACTTCGCTTTTGGAATTGAGGGTGCTCAGCGTAGCTTTGTGAGTTATACTAGTCTTTGCGGAGCCTTGGGGAAAGCGAGAACAGCTCTGCTTTTTCACTACAAAGCCAACTCCAGTGCTCCAGGAGCATGAGAAAAGGGACATTTTAAGACACTGTTGCTGAGGAGCTGTCTTTAACTACTACTACTACTTCTTCTTCTTCTTCTTCTTCTTCTTCTTCTTCTTCTTCTTCTTCT
>NW_020769378.1:3249065-3336224 GCF_900518735.1 Pseudonaja textilis
TTCTTCTTCTTCTTCTTCTTCTTCTTCTTCTTCTTCTTCTTCTTCTTTTTCCATCTCCTCTTCCTCCTCCTTCCTTTCATCTCCTTTTCCTCTCCTCCTCCTCCTCCTCCTCCTCCTCCTCACAACCGGTTCTCTGAACTGCTTAGAATGTTAACAACTGGTTCTACCGAATAGGTGCAAACTGGTAGAATCCCACCCCTGTTAATGACTCACATGGGTCATGGGAAAGCCATGATGCAGTTGTAAAGTTCAGTCAGGTCATGTGGTGATCACTTAATGATCACAATAACTTATGACCAAACTTTGGGGCTTAATTGTGGTCATAAATTGAAGTCTGCCTGTATTTACAAATAGTGGCACTGTTTGCTGATCTATTTCTCCAAGAAAATCATTTTTGTCTTCATATGAATAATCTCATGGTTGATATTATTTCATTATTAGCCGGCTTATTGGAAAAAACACTCATGAGTTGTCATTGACAATAAAGCCTGCTTTGAATTAAAGCCAACTGTTTTTTTTTTTTTTAAAAAAAGCTCATTGCTAAACAAGCCAAAGTTCAACACAATCTGTAATCTGAATCAAAGATATACTAAATAGAGGGATTCCATACTTGGGCAAAAATTTGTAAGACTCTCCAGATAAGATCTCTAGTCTCAAAGTAGACACATCTATCTAAATATTGTGAACTTCTCATTTTAATCTGCTGTGACTATAATCTTCTGCCTGCTAATGCAAGCTGGATGTTTTGGCTGTCTTTGAAAACTAAAGGTATCAAGCTGCCTTGGTTCAAATTCCAAGAAAGAAAACCGCCGACGCCATTGAAGTAGAGAAGAGGTACTTTGACTGAGTTTGAAATGATGGCAATGAAAGAAAAGCAAGATCTGAGCCAAAAGGCGTGAAAGTTACATATTGAAAGTTTCCCCAAATCTGTAAAGCCCAGACTATCTCCCCTTCAAACGATAAGAATGAACTTTTGAAAACTGGGTATTTCAAAAGGAATTCTTTATGAAAAGGAACTTATCCAGGTGATATTCATTCTAATGCGCCTCCAGGCATGTAGTTTAGATCAAGGGAGTTAGAACCCCTCCCCTTAGTCCAGTGTGTATTTCGTCAATGCAAAGAAACAACATGTTAATTCCCCCAGCCCTTTTTTTCTGGGAATGTAGTTGAGCAGAGCTTCCCAGGAAGTTTCTTTTGAAGCTGGAATTTTTTTTTTTTAAATAAACTTTATTAGTTTTACTTTTTTAAAAAACATGAAGCTGGAATTTTTATGGTCCCTTCTCCTCTTGCTATCTCTCCAAGAGGTGACAAGTTTCTAGGCATCTGGGCTTCAGTCTCCAGTTGTATATCATGTGCAAGTTATACAGATTCAATACAAGAATTAAGATATTCAGGTTACAACAAAAAGGATTACTTGTATCACCCAAAAAGGATTACTTGTATTATTGAAGAATGGCAGATACACAGATCTGACATATTGCCATCCTCGAAAAATTGAGAAATCCACCTGGAAGACATAAAACATGTGTTACATTTACAACTGGGTGGTTTGTGAGGGTATTTCAGGTGGAACTTTTGTAGTAATGTTGGGGCTTTTACAAGTTGTTTGGCTAGCCACTCATTTTGTGAGGAGGGAAGGTATTTCCAAGTGACTAAATATTGGGTGGATCCACAGTGAATGTGTGAGTCAAGGATATTTTTATTTTCAGAATGTTATTCCCCATGTACTATAATGGGAGTTGGAGATGTGGGAAGAGGGGGTCTAAGTTTTGAAGTGATCTCTGGTTTGAGTAGGCTGCAGTGAAATACTGAATGAACTTGTCTAAGTATCTTGGGGAGTAAGAGCCTCTACCGTAAGAGGCTTGATCATTCTGGAGATGGAAAATAGGCCAATGAATTTTGGTCCCAGTTTCTTAGAGGGTTACAATGATTTTAGGAACTTTGTAGTTAAATATACGCAGTCCCCAACTTTGAACGGTTTAGGATCACAGTGTTTTTCGTCCACTTGAACTTTAAAAGCTGCTCTGGCCTCTTCTAATCTGACCACTGGCCAAGTGGTTATTAAGGGAGGGAATCTCAGGTTCCTTGATAGGATAGCTCTGGCATGGGATTGAATTCTTGTCCTGTGGCTACCTGGAATGGAGTGAAACCAGTGTTACTGTGAACTTAGTTATTGTACGCTACCTCTGCAAAAGGAAGGAGGTCAGTTCAATTGTCCTGTTGGTTATTAGTAAAGCATCTTAAATATTGTTCTGATACACCATTAGCTCTCTGTGTTGAGCCATTCATTTCAGGGTGATTCTAAGAGGACAACCCATGGTTTAAAAGCACTTGCCAAAATGAGGACGTGAATTGTACACCCCTCCATGGAGGTGATAAATGTGTATTAAAAACATCTTTGCCAATGCCTTGGCCGTTGGGATCTTTTGGCAGGGTACAAAATGAACCTGTTTGGGGAAAAAAGGCCAATTACAACCCAGATAACAGTATTTCCTGCACTGCTCCACTATAAAATCCATAGAGATCTCTTTCCAGTGTGCTGAATGATTCTGCCACTGTCTGGTTCTGTCCAGGGGATTTTCCTTGTCTTCTTTTTGTAGCAGTGTAGACAGGGCAATTAGCAATACAGCTTTCAATATCTTTTTTGAGAAACAGCCACCAGAATTGTCTTTTGATGAGGTGCAGGGTTTTGACAAATCCAAAGGGTCCAGCTATTTTTGAGTCATAGCATTGTTTCATGAGGTCCATTCTCTGGCTGGCAGGGACGTAACTGATGATAAAAATGTGCAAAGCCCAGGAAACTTTGCAGTTGTTTGCGAGTTTGGGGCGGCTCCCAATCGATGACAGGTTTTACTTTTTGTGGATCCATCTCTGTCCCCTCGTGGGATATTCTGTATCCCAGGTAGTCAATTTTTTTCTTGGTGGAACTCACATTTAGAGAATTTTGCATATAGTTTGGTGTTTTGGAGTTTTGTGAGAACTGCTTGGAGTAACTTAACGTGCTCTTCTTTTGTTTCAGTGTAGATATTAAAATGTCACAGAGATAAACTAGAACCCCTTTGTTATATAGCTTACATAATAATCCTATAATAAGATCTTAGTTTTGTGTTTCTTACAATTGCTATATTAAATCCTTGCCTATTACAATTTACGATTTGTATATCTTTGATAGTAATCCTATAATAAAATATTAATGTCATGTTTATTAGAATTAACGCTTCTATATCTTAGATTATAGTAAACCTACTCATGTAACCTACTCAGCCATTGTCTCTAATTCTCAGTAAAGCATTAATTAATCTCTTCCTAGCTTGTCTTCCATTTTCTATCATTTTTTAACCCTCTTAATCATTTCTCTTTTATCTATTATATTCAACTGTCCCCTTTTCCAATTATCTAATTCTACTTTTATCCTCTCAAAGTGTTCTCTCTGAAGTTCCCTTCCCTGTTGCTTTTCCCCTAGGCTATTCTTCCCTTGGTTTATTTCATCGATCATTAGCATTTTAAATTTTATTTCATGTTTATCCTTTTGTTTTGTTTGTTGTTCCTTCTGTTCCATTTTGCTGGCTTCTCTTCTGGTTAACTCCTCCTCCTTCTGTGTCTCTTGTTTTCCTTCTGTAATTTGCATCTCCATTTCTGGATTTTCTTCCATTTATGTCTCCCAGGTGGATTTCTCAATTTTTTGAGGAGGGCAATAGCAGAAGAAAGAGGGGGGGGGAGTTGGTACCAGTAATCCTTTTTGATGTAACCTGAATATCTTAAGTCTTGTATTGAATCTGTATAACTTGCACATGATATACAACTGAGGACTGGAGCCCAGATGCCTGGAAACTTGTCACCTCTTAGAGCAGTGGCCTCCAACCTTTTTTGTGCCACGGCCCGGTACCGGCATCACAAAATGATCTGTGGCCTGGTACCGGCATCACAAAATGATCTGTGGCCTGGTACCGGCATCAGCACGCATGACAAGGCAAGGCGAGCCGAGCGACTGGCCAGCCAGCCGTCCCCCGCTTCTCCCCGCCACCTTCAACTCCTCCTTTGTACCTTTGTCGATGGGCTTCGCTTCAGGACGGCTTCGGGACGGTCACTCGGCTCGCCTTGCCTTGGGTGCTGAAAGTATCCTCGCGCCTTAGTTTCGTTCGAAGCCCCCCCCTTTCAATGAAACTAAGGCGGGAGGATTCCTTCAGGACCCAAACGCCGCTTTTCAACCGGAAAAGCTCACCCGGAAGCACTTTCTCGTCAAACAAGATGGCGGCGCCCAGCAAACTGACGGCCCAGTAGGAAATGTTCCACGGCCCGGTACCGGTCCGTGGCCCGGTGGTTGGGGGCCATAAAAATTCCAGCTCTGAAAGAAACTTCCTGGGAAACTTTTCTCAACTACGTTCTCAGAAAAAACAAGGTGGGGGGGAGGATTAACATGTTGCTTCTTTGTATGGATGAAATCCACATCAAACTAAGGGGAGCGGTTCCCTTTATCTCTGCTGTATGCCTGGAGGCATATTAGACCCTGTTTTGACTAGTACCTGGATAACTTCCTTTTCAATAAAGAATTTCTTTTGAAATACCCAGCTTTCAAAAGTTCATTCTTATCGTTTGAAGGGGAGAGAGTCTGGGCCTTATCCCCATTAATCTTTGGGAATCTCTTCTGTAGAGTAATTTAAATTCTAACATTATAGGGACATGGAGAAAAAAATAACATTTACCAAAGCCATTATACTGCAGTTATATAACCTCTAATAAATAAATAATATTATTTATTTTACCTCTGCAGGCTGTATATAATTCTATCAAGAATGAAAAGCTACAGTGGGCCATGTGAGTATGCCTGTTTAATGTCTATAGTAAAACTTACATTCCTTTTTTAAGAAAAAAAATTGTACTTTTGTCCTTTATTTTTTATTTCTACCTGTTTATTTTTCACATAAATCCAAGATGTATCAAAATGAAAATAAAATGTGCTGCTGTCTGCTTTCCCATCTTATTCTAGACACCTGCTTCAGTTTGTTGCAATTGTCAAGTGGATCATTGTCAAATATAGTGGGGGAAATAGCCATCTTTTTGGTGGATATAATTGTCTTTCTTAAAGAAAACTGAAATAATCTTAAATTGAATAATCATGAAATTTTTTTGAATACAGGTAGTCCTTGACTTACAACGGATCACTTAGTGACCATCAAAGTTACAAAAAACCCCGCAAAAGGTATTTACAACCTAGTCCCAAAGTTATATCTGCAGCAGCACTCCTGCAGTCATTCATCCTTATGACCAATTGCAGAAATGCTGCAGCACATATGTCCTCAACACACACCCCAATCTTGCCCTGCCAGATCCCCACAGGCACTAGGCCTGATTTGCCACTGCACCAGGTTCTATGCACTTCTTCCCACGCCCTGTGATCACTCACTCACTCACTCACTCACTTTTAGAAGATCTCCAGAGCTCAAGGGGTTATGATAGGGGAAGGAGGAATGGTCTCTTCTTTCCTGGATCATGTGGCACAATCCCACAAATTGTTCTCTTTTCTGAGCAAAAACGAACGCTGGCAAAGTTCTCGACTAAAGCTGGGGAAACTGAGGCTAGTATCTTATCTTTCTAGTGAGGAAAGGAAAACCAATAGCTTGTCTTTCCATTTGGTGGCTCTCTTTTTGTTCTGGACCGCTACTTTGGCTGCAGCTGGGAGACTGGAACCCTCACTTCCATAGCCACCTTGTGAGGTTTTTTTTTCTTTCTGATGCGTTGACTGACCCATAGTAAGTGATCACTACCTCTGTTCCTTAATCTAAAGTACACAACAGATGGCTGCTACCCATACACCTCTTCTATTCTTGTCCACCCATTCTATTCATGTAATTTTATGGGACACGGAATTCAGGAAGTTTTCTGTACACGTTGAAGGATGAATCCTATATGCTTACTATTGCTCATATTCCATGGGAGATGAGAACTGTGAGTTGCAGAGCAGCTCTATGGGCTACAGTTTGAAACCTGTCCATGTACACATGCAGCAGAAATCCTTTCTAAATTCAGCTCTTCAATAATATTTCTTTTGGGGCAGCATTTCAACTGCATAAATCTCAGTGACTTCCAGGTTCAAGAGATAACAAGCAAATTCTAGTTCTTTGCTGCCATTTTGTATAAATATGCCAACTATTGGAAACATTACTGGCATCCTGGTGAAAAGGAAGCACTCAGCAGCAGGGCCACGGAGGCAACTGAGGCATGGATAGCGGGCACAGTAGTATTTAGTATTTATTGGATTTGTCAATCGCTTACAAGATACAGGTATAAGAATAAACATAGTTTTGAATACACGGGATAGATATAAGAAAAATAAAAAGAAACAATAGGACAGGGACGGTAGCCACAATTGGTGTGCTTATGCACGCCCCCTACAATGCTGCTCCTGGGGCTCTAAACGCAGATCTACAACAACGGGCCAGAAGGCTGACTGCTTTCTGAGCTAGGTCTCCTTGCATGGAGAGGGAGTGAGCCTCCCTCTGACCCATGCATATTCCCCTGCTGCACCCACCATGAGCAACCTGGCCAAGGAGGATGAGCACAACATCAGCAGCCTGGAGGAGGAGATAAACGTAGCTGGGAAACCCCTTGGGGAAGGCTGGGCAGGACTGACCACTTGCCCTTCACTGGCCAGGGCTCTAGGCAGCCTGTATTGATTGTTTGGGTAAATGATAGTACGGACTGCAAGTTTTATATGATGTTGTTGGGTCTGGCTCACTCACTTTGTGTAAAACGTTTAAGTTGTATTGTTCTTTTTGTTCTTCTATTCATTTTAATTAATTCTAAACTATCCAGAGTCTGTCTGTCTGTCTCTCTCTCTTTCTGTGTGTGTGTGTGTGTGTGTGGGATGGGAAATTATGTACATTTCAATAATTAAATAGTTAAATATTTGTCCATTTGTACGGATAGCAGCACAGAAGGGCAAAGGGAATTCCAGATGGCAAAGGGAAGACAGCAGGAATTATCTCACTTTCAGGATAGAAAAAGAGGAAGGAAAACACAGCAAAAGTTAACTATTGGTATTCCTCAACTTAAAACCACAGTTGAATCCAAAATGTCCATTGCTAACAGTTGTTAATTGAGTTTTGCCCCATTTTACAATCTTTCTTGCCACAGTTGTTAAGTGAGTCTCTGCAGTTGTTAAGTTAGTAATATGTTAACTAAATGGCTTCCCTACACTAACTTTCCTTGTCAGAAAAATCATAAAAACTGATCACATGATCCTGGGACACTGCAGCTGTCATAAATACATGTCAGTTGCCAAGCACCCAAATTTTTATGATTTGACCTTGTGGATATTGCAACAGTTGTAAGTGTGAAAAATGGTCATAAATCCCTTTCTTCTGTGCCTCTATAACTTCAAATGGTCATAAACAAATGTTGTAAATTGAACACTACCTATACTGTATTAGCCCAGTGAGGAATGAGTCATCTAAGGGAAGAGACTTTGTCAAGATTTCAGTATGAGATAGACCAGGGCTGTCAAATCCGCAGCCCACGGGCCAGATGCATCATGCGTTCACTAAGCCCACACCCAGTTTAGCAAAGGGGGGGGGAAAGCTCACAATATGTCATGTGATGCCGCCGTGTATAATTTATTTTTAGGTCCAACATTTCTTCTAACCATTGCCCTATTTTGTGCCAAAATTCTTGTATCTTCTTGCACTCCCAGCACATATGATAATAGGTGCCCTGTTCTTTCAAGCATTTCCAGCATATAGGTGATTGAGAACTATACATTTTGGCTAACCGGGTAGGTGGGAGATGCCATCTGTAAAACATCTTAAACAGGTTTTCTTTGTTGGATGTGGCTAATGTAATCTTTTTATTCCGATCCCAAATTTGCTGCCATTGATCCAAATTTATGTTATAGCCAAAATTTCTGGCCCAAGTTAACATTGGTTCTTTCACCTGCTCCTCATACATCTTGTAATCTAGTAAATAGTTATACAATTTCTTTGTTTTTTCTCTGATCCTAATAATATTTTATCTAATATTTTATCTTGACAATTTATTCCCCATTCTTTTTTATCCCTTTCATATCTGGATTGTACTTGGAGATATGCCCACTATTCCAATGTTAAGCCCTGTTGGTTAAGTTCCAATCTTTGTTTTAATCTTCCTTTTTCTGTTAGGATATCCTTATATGTGATTGCCTTTTTCTGGTTGTAAAGATTCGGATATGATATGGCTTCTAAGGGGGAAAGTCAGCTTGGTGTTTCCATATAGTTTTGCGATCTTATTTTATTCCAAGTTGAGATTAAGGCTTGTCGAATGTTATGTCTCAAAAAATATTGGTGTGTCATATGTCTGCTTGACCACAGATATGCATGCCAGCCCTGTGTCCTTCTAAAAGTAGAAGTCTTTTATTTTCTAAGTTTATCCAATCCTTAATCCATGTTAAGGCAGCCGCTTTATAATGTAATTCCCAATCTGGAAAGCCTAATCCCCCTCTTTCTTTAGCATCTTGTAGATGTTTTAATTTCTTGGTCTTTTACCCTGCCACACAAAATTTAATGTTATTTTATTCAGATCTTTATTTTAAAAAATCCCTAATTTAATTGGTATATTTTGGAATAAAAACAAAATTTGGGGTACTATGTTCATTTTAATTGCCGAAATTCTGCCTATTAATGATAGATTTTCTAAATCTGTTTTAATTTGTCTCAATAAGTTTTCATCCTCCTTAATTGTTGAACAGTGTGCCAAAATATTAATTCCTAGGTATTTTATTTTTTGTACTATTTGAATATCTAATAGCTTAACCAGGTTTTCTCTTTGTTTGCTGGTCATATTCTTAGTTATGATTTTTGTTTTTTCTTTATTTATTTTCAAACCAGCTACTTCTCTATATTCTTTGAGTTTTTCTAATAATATCGGACCTGTTTGTTCAGGATCTTCCAAGAAAAATACTAAGTTATCGGCATATGCTTGTAATTTAAAATTTTCTTTTTTAATTTCCAATCCTTTAATCTGTGTTTCTTGCCTAATCATTCTCATTAGGACCTGTAATGTATATATGAATAGTAACGGGGACAGAGGGCAGCCTTGTCTTGTACCTTTTTGTATGTAAACGTGACTTGTCAATTCTCCATTTATTATTTTTGCTTCTTGTTATGTATATATTGCCATAATTATCTTTAAAAAATTTTCACCAATATCCATGTTTTTTAACTGTTGCACTAGTAAGGGCCAATTTACGTTGTCGAAGGCTTTTGGGGCGTCTAGAAATAATAAGGCTGCCTTTCGATTGTTATGTTCTTCATAGAATTCAAGGCCCCTGTTGGAATCTGATTCTGAGGGAGAGGTCGAACAACTGACAGGGAATGGGAATGTGGCTCCAGTGGCTGTGGAGGAAACTGGGGAAGGGCACAGTCCAGCTGGGCATTCAGAGGAAGACCCAGGCCCACTCCTTCATCTTAGGACACACAGGGAGGAACTGAAAAGGGAGCAATGTGGGTTACGGGGGAGAAAAAGGCCCTGCTTCCCTTCATTACTTGCAGCTGGGATTTTAAAAGGGTGTTTGCACACAGCTCCTTGCTAAAAGCAAAGCATGAATTATTTTGGTTTGTCAAGTCTTATCTGAGTTCTGGTGTCTTCCAGATGCTTCAACTGTTTGTGTTTTGTTATCTTTTGAAATCTTCAATTCCTTATCCTGCCCTGTCTCATTAATTGCTGCAGCGTGGTTTCTGTTGGTTTTTATTTATAATCTATATGTACTTTGGATTCGAACTACATTTCTTTCCTTTAAAACTATTCTTGGCAGAGTTTTTTCTCCAGTCGATGATAACTGGACATTGGGGTTCAAATTGGAGGTATTAAAGGGACTTTACCTACTTTTGTGACTTCGTTGCTTTTGTGCCACACACCAGGTCATCAGAGGTGTCTAAGACTATTCTCACATTATATTTTGTTTGTCTATTTAGGAGGAAGTTATTTTGATCACTTTGTATGAATTCATTTCAATAATTTTTAAATCTTTCAGCTATAATAGTTGTAAATATTTTATAATCTATATTTAAGAGAGATATTGGCCTATAATTTTGAATTCTTGTCTGATTCTTTTTTAATCAACATTATATTGGCTTCTCTCCAAGATTGGTATTTTCCCTTCATCAAGCACAGCATTGAAGACCTCTAATACAGTAGTCGCCAACCGGTGGGCCATGGCCCACTGGAGGGCTGTGGAAAAATTTTGCTTGGCCGCAGAAGAAATGGTCCCCAAAAGCAATTAATCTGGGCCATGCAGTTCTCGCACCTTCTGGCTCTTCAAGGGACCCCGGAGTCAAGTCCCTGAGATGCACACGCCAACCAGCTCCCACACATGGCGGGAGGCGGCAACAACAGTGCCCTCACCCAGCACCCACTCTTAGCTCTCCCCATTAGTTCTCTAGTTTTGAATTGCTCCCACCTCTCTCTCTTTCCTTCCCCCTGCACCCATGTGCAGACAGGCAAGGAAAGGGAGATGGAGCCATGCGCCGCTCTCGGCTCTTCCAGCCCTCGCTGCCTCTCCCAACATCAAAGCCTCAGAGATGCAGGCAAAGTATTGGTATTGGTTCAGCTCTTCAGGGATACCATCTGGGCCAGATGCTTTGTTGTTGTTTTTGTTTGTTGATTGCTTTGGCTACTTCTGTCATGGTGATTTCTTCATTAAGCATTAATTTCATAACTTCTGGAATCTTTGGTAATTCAGCTTTCTTTAGGTAGGTTCTAATCTTCTGAATAGTTTTCATTTCTTGTATATAATTTCACATAGAATCTCTGGGTAATATCTTTTTTAGAGTTCTCGTCATAATATATATTCTCTTGAAGTTTGTTTATTCATTGTTTTTCTCTGTAATTTCTTAATTTTTGTGCCAACCAACGTCCAGGTTTATTAGCATTTTCAAAATAATTTTGTTTGGTTAGTTTGATTTGTTGTGCTATTTTCTCTGTCACCAAAATAGAGTTTATGTTTAAGAAGATCTAATTTACTTTTCAAATTTTTGTTATTAGATTCTTTCTGGTGCAGTGCCTCCATTTGCTTAAGCTCTTGTTGTAATTTTTCTCTGTTTTTTTTTTTTGCCTTATTTCTTTTTGCTGTATAGGAAATAGTTGCACCTTGGATATACACTTTAATCGTGTCCCAGAGAGTGTGAATTGAGATATCATCTTGTTTATTTATTTTTTTAAAATATATCTAATTCTTTTTCTATCATTATATTGAACTCCTTTTTTTTGAGAATTGCCCTTTGAAATGTCCATCTTGATGTGACCTTATGTCCTTTCCACTGTAGGCTTATGGGGTTGTGATTGGCCCAGGTGTTAATCTCTATAGTCACTTTTCATATTTTGGAATCTAAATCTTTGGATATCCAAACCGTATCAATCCTAGACCAGGCTTTATGGTGATTTGAGTAAAATGTGTAATAATTCTCTCCAAAGGACTATCAAATTTAGATCTCTGATCATTTCAAAAAATGTTATGGGGAGTATTCATTTTCCCCCTTTTCTTGTATGTTTGTGGTCTCTTTTACTATATACAATCGCATTGAAGTCCCCTACTATACACAGCAGGGGTGGGATGCTATTGGTTCGGCCTGGTTCTATAGAACCTGTAGCTGCAAAGAGCAGCTGACACCGAACTCGTTCGGTGTTTGGCCCACCCACCTGCCCAGACAAGAGGATTTTCAAATGCTGTGCACCCGAGTGCAGCGCTTGTCACCTGTCCAGGCAGCACAGCTGATTATTTCTTGCAAACGCTGCACACATGATTGTGCCCAGTTCAGAGAACTGGCAAATCGCTCCATTTGCTGGCCCTGCCTCTCCCTCCCCCCTCCCCCCCCGCACTCCTTACCTGGCATGTGAGCCATCCAACTTGCCTGGTTTGGTAAGTTGCTATTTTTCTTTTTTTTTTCCCCGACCATTAGCTGTTCTGCTCTGCCAGGAGATGTAGATTAGCTAGAAAGCAGGAAATCCTTGGATTTCTTGCATTCTAGCTAACCTAAAAGCAGAGCTGAACTTTCCTTAGGACTGAAGCTTTTCAGTGCAGACTCAAGTAGTCAATTGCAGATAGATAGATCTCTAAATTAATCTGTGATTCTGTGAGCAATTTAATCTGCCTGCCTGCTTTGGGGTAAAAGTTGCTTGTTTTAATAAAAAAAATCAATATTTACATACATGGTGTGTTGTGAGTTAATTTTATGAGTTTGCTTGCAAGCAAATTTTATGTGACAGACTGAGGTAGCTGATTGGAGATAGATAGATCTCTAAGTGAATCTGTGATTCTGTGAGCAACTCAATCTGCCTTCCTACTTTGCCTGCTTTGGGGTAAAAGTTGCTCTTTCTTTAATAAAAAAATCAATATTTAGATAAATATTTATAATATTTATATACAAGCCGTGCCCACCCAGTCACATGACCACCAAGCCATGCCCAGTCAGCAAGCCATGCCCACCCAGTCACATGACCACCAAGCCACACCCACAAATTAGGCCACACCCTCAGAACTGGTTGTTAAGAAATTTGAATCCCACCTCTGATACATAGCTCAGTGTACTCTATATCGCTGATTATGTTATGAAGATTTTTATAGAAGGATTCTTGGGCTCCATTTGGTGCGTATATTGAAGCAATTATTACATGTTTTTTATTTAGTTTAATCTCAACTATTTGATTCTCCATTCTTTATCTTTGTAAATCTGTTTTGCCTTAATCTTATTTTTCACATAGTCACACCTCTTTTTTTCTGATCTAGTGACACAAACATGTTTCCTAACTTAGGTTGTTCTAGTAGATGTTTTTGATTGTGTCTTATATAGACTTCTTTCATTATGTCAATTTTCAATTTTTGCAATTTAGCAAATATTTGCTGTTTTTTTATTAGTGAGTTGAGTCCGTTAATATTTATTGACCAAATCCCGCATTCTTCATCTGTTTTCTTAATTGTATCTTGTTCTCATACTTCTTGTGATTCTAGATTCCTTAGGCTCTTCATATTTTCTTCCATAGTATTCTATCTTCTCTCCATCTCCTCTTCTTTTAGGTCTTTCCATTTCTTCTGATCTTTCTTTTTCTTCTATTGCTTGTCCTGAGTCTCTACCTTCTATTTTTTTATTTCATTTTATTTATTTGATTTGATTTGTCAATTGCTTACAATTGCTTATTACGGTATAGGTATAAACATTGTTATGAATACATGGATACATATAGGAAAAACAAAAGAAACAATAGGACAGGGACGGTAGGCACATCGGTGCGCTTATGCACACCCCCTACAGACCTCTAAGGAAAGGGGTGAAGTCAATAGTAGACAGTCTAAGGTTAAAGTTTTTGGGGTTTGGGGAAGAAACCACAGAGTCAGGTAGAGTATTACAGACATTGACCACTCTGTTGCTGAAGTCATATTTCCTGCAATCAAGCTTGGTGTGGTTAGCCGTGAGTTTGTATCTATTGTGTGCTCTTATATTGTTATGGTTGAAGCTGAAGCATTCATTGACAGGTAGGACATTGCAATGTATGATTTTATATACTATACTTAGATCAGACCATAGGCGGCATAGTTCTAGGTTTTCTAGGTCTAGAATTTCGAGTCTGGTGGCATAAGGTATTCTGCAATGAGTAGTGGAGTGGAGAACTCTTCTTGTGAAATATTTCTGGACTTTCTCTACTGTGTTAATATCAGATACGTAATGTGGGTTCCAGACTAATGAGCTATATTCAAGTATTGGTCTAGCAAATGTTTTGTATGCTCTAGTTAGTAGTGTGATATAACAGGGAAAAAGCTACGTAGGATTAGGTTAACACCTCTTAATGCCTTTTTGGCTATGTAGTTATGGTGGGCTCTAGCACTTAGATCATTTGAGATGAGTACTCCAAGATCCTTGACAGAGTTTCGATCATCAACAAGGTCTTGACTATTCAGCTTGTATTTTATTTTCTGATTTTTTTTTTCCAAAACAGGTGAAACTTGAAAAATTAGAATATCGTGCAAAAGTTCATTTATTTCAGTAATGCAACTTAAAAGGTGAACCTAATATATGAGATAGACTCGTTACATGCAAAGCAAGATAGTTCAAGCCGTGATTTGTCATAATTGTGATGATTATGGCTTACAGCTCATGAAAACTCCAAATCCACAGTCTCAGAAAATTAGAATATTACATGCAATCAATAAAACAAGGATTTTACATAGAACAATATCGGACCCCTGAAAAGTATAAGCATGCATATGTACCCAGTACTTGGTTTGGACCCCTTTTGCAGCAATTACTGTGTCAATGCGGCATGGCATGGAAGCTATCAGCCTGTGGCACTGCTGAGGTGTTATGGAAGACCAGGATGCTTCAATAGCGGCCTTCAGCTCTTCTGCATTGTTTGGTCTCATGGTCATCTTTCTCTTGGCAATGCCCCATAGATTCTCTGTGGGGTTCAGGTCAGGCAAGTTTGCTGGCCAATCAAGCACAGTAATCCCATGGTCATTGAACCAGCTTTTGATGCTTTTGGCAGTGTGGGAGGTGCCAAGTCCTGCTGGAAAATGAAGTCAGCATCCTCATAAAGCTCGTCTGCGGAAGGCAGCATGAAGTGCTCCAAAATCTCCTGGTAGACGGTTGCATTGACCCTGGATTTAATGAAGCACACTAGACCAACAGCAGCAGATGACATGGCTCCCCAAATCAATACAGACTATGGAAACTTTACACTGGACTTCAAGCATCTTGCAGTGTGTGCCTCTCCATTCTTTCTCTAGACTCTGGGTCCTTGGTTTCCAAATGAGATGCAAAAGTTGCTCTCATGAGAAAAGAGGACTTTGGACCACTGAGCAACAGACCAGTTCTGTTTTTCTTTAGCCCAGGTAAGATGCTTCTGGTGTTGTTTGTTGGCCAGGAGTGGCTTGACAAGAGGAATATGACATTTGAAGCCTATGTCCAGGATCTGTCTGTGTGTGGTGGCTCTTGATGCACTGACTCCAGCCTCAGTCCACTCCTTGTGAAAGTCCCCAACACTTTTGTATGGCCTTTTCCTGACAATCCTCTCCAGGCTGCAGTCATCCCTGCTGCTTGTGCACCTTTTTCTTTCACACTTTCCCCTTCCACATAACTTTCTATTAATGTGCACTTTGGGAACATCCAACTTCTTTTGCAATTACCTTTTGAGGCTTTCCCTCCTTATGGAGGGTGTCAGTGATGGTTTTCTGCACAACTGTCAGGTCAGCAGTCTTTCCCATGCTTGTGCTTCCTACTGAACCAGACTGAGAGACCATTTAATGGCCCAGGAACCCTTTGCAGGTGTTATGGCTTAATTAGCTGATTAGAGTGGGACACTTTGAGCCTAGATTATTGAACCTTTTCACAATATTCTAATTTTCTGAGATTGTGGATTTGGGGTTTTCATGAACTGTAAGCCATAATCATCTCAATTATGACACATCACAGCTTGAACTATCTTGCTTTGCATATAATTAGTCTATCTCATATATTAGTTTCACCTTTTAAGTTGCATTACTGAAATAAATGAACTTTTGCACGATATTCTATTCTCTGTATATAAGACAGAGCTTTTATTGGTTGAGATTTGGAGTTGCCATTTGTTTGACCATTCTGATACATAGTCGAGGTCTTTTTGAAAGGTAGCAGAATTATCTGTGGTGTTGAATAGCTTTACATCATCTTCGAAGAAAACGCAGTTGCTCTTAATATGATCACAGAGGTCATTTATGTTAAAAACTCCCTCCAGAACTTAGCGGTAAATTGTACTCCTCTGTCTGATATTATTCTACGAGGTACTCTGTGTAGCCTATAGATATCCTTCATGAACAGTTTTGCAAGTTTTTTGCAGATGGACGTCCTTTACAGGCTGTAAAGTGGGCCTGCTTAGAGAATAAGTCAATAACAATCCAAATGATTGTATTCCTTCCACTCTCAGGTAATTCAACTATAAAGTCCATTGCAATTTCTTCCCATGGTTGTGTTGGTTCAGCTACTTGTTGAAGGAGGTCAGGGGGTTTCCCAGTTCTGTGTTTCATTGTGGCACTAATTGAGCAGCTTTTCACATAGTCCTTGATGTCAGGTTTCATTTTTGGCCATCAGAACTGTCTTCTGACTAAATGTCGGGTTTTTAAGAACCCGAAGTCTCCCCCTAATTGTGAGTCATGGCTACGCTTTAGTACCATTACTCTTAGATTTGTGGGTACATAAAGTTTCATCCCTTTCCAAGCCATTCAATTCGGGTTGATGCTCCAGGATCCAGGGATCAGTCAATAGTCCTGCTTTCAACTCAGTTGTCAGTTTGTCTTCCAGGCATCTGGGGTTGCAGTTGGCTTGGCCTTGAGTGATTACTTGGCCTGCTGATTGAGTTTCCCATAGTGTGCACTACTTCCTCTCGGTGACTATCAAATTGGGGTTTCCTTGACACGGCATCCTGCCAATATGTTTTTCCCTCCAGGGATATATTTCATGTTGAAGTTGAACCACTTGAAATATTGAGCCCAGTGGACTTGTTTTGGTGATAGCTTTCAAGGCGTCTTTAGAGCCGAGGTTCTTGTGATCAGTCCAGACCTTCTAGAAAATGCCTTCACTCCTTCTAGGAAATGCCTCCAAGTCAACAAAGCCCATTGTACTTCAAATGCTTCCTTCTCCCAGACTGCACATCTTCACTCTGTGTCTGTCAGATTTTTGGACACATAAGCACAAGGCATCAGTCAGTTCTGAGAGTCCTTTTGGAGAAGAATGACCACAACCACCACATCACTAGCCTCAGCTTGGACTATAAAAGGTCTGGTCGGGTCTGGGTGCTGGAGAATGGGTTCAGCTGCAAAGAGGCATTTTAAGATGTCAAAAGCTTTCTGCCAGTCCATGGTCCAAGCAAGGGGTTGACTGGGTTTCAGTTTGGTGGGGGAAGGCCCTGTTTCTAATAACTTTGTCAAAGAGAGGGCAACCTCAATAAAAGAAGGAATGAATTGTCTATAGAAATTGGCAAGACCTAAAAAGTTGGGGGGTTGCCATTCCAGCATGGCTTTCACTTTACCAGGGTCCATTTCAATTCCCTGGTTGCATATTCGGTAGCCTAGGTAATCCAGCGACTCCTTGTGGAATTTGCATTTTGACAGTTTTACATATAACTTGGCAGCTAAAAGTTTTTTCAGCACTAGTCTGACCAATTTGACATGTTCCTTGATAGTTTCGCTGAATATAAGGATGTCATTTGGGTAGACAAAAATCCCCTGGTACAGGTGCGAATGTAACACTTCGTTGATGAGTTGCATAAATACTGCAGGGACCCCTTGAAGTCCAAAGGGCATGACTCGGAATTGGAAACTACCCGAAGGGCAGTTGAAGGCAGTTTTCCATTCGTCTCCCTCTTTTATGTGGACTTGGTAGTCAGCTTCCTTCAATTTGGTGAAGACCTTGCCTTTTGATAGGTGGTTCAATAAATCTTTCACTTTTTGATGCACACAGCATTTACGGCCCTAAAATCAACACATAAACTCAAGCTGCCATATTTTCTTTGAACAGCACTGGGGCAGCCAACCTAGATTTGGCAGGTTCAATGAAACCTCTGTCCAAATTGTTATCAAATTGTTAATTCAGTCATTTCAGCTGGTGTCATGGAATACATTTTTGGTTTTCGCAGTTTTGCCCCAGGTTCTAGCTCTATGGGGCAATCAGTGGCTCGATGGGGAAGTAGAACATTACATTTCTCTTCACTGAATGCCTCAGACAAGTCTCTGTATTGTTTGGGTACTTGGGGGGTACCTGGAAGAAGGTCTGATGCAGTGGCTGCTGCTTCAGGTTCTAGACTCACGTTGAGTGGTAGCTTCTTAGTGGGAGGAAGGGGAGCAGTGGGCGCACCCCAATTATGATTTTTCTGTATCCATCTTCCCACTTGATGGTAGGCGCCCATTTATTTGGCAAGCAAGTCCCAATATGACAGATTCCGACATTCTTGGAGCTACTATAAACCGTATGAGTTCGCAGTGAGAACCCATCTCCAGTTTGATTAACTCTGTCATTTGGGTGGCTGGGACTCCCCCCAATTAATGTCCCATCCACTTGCTCAAATCTGATTGGCCATTTAAGGGGTTTTTATGCCCAATTGTTCAATGGGGAGCCCAATAAGGCATCTGGAGCACAACTTCTAACTCCCCTGCCTCCCCTGTGTCAGGCACTACTAACTTCACTTTGACAGTAAAAGGTGTGATGGGTGCACTCACCACAGGGTCGTCTTCATCAGTGGTTTCTCTGGGGAGGGTGTGTTGGGTTGGAAGTTCATTGCTCCCTTCTGCGTGGAGAGGACCTTCTACGGTGTGTCTGGCAAAGTGGCTAGTGTCATCTGGCCATCTCCAACTGATTCCAGAATGAATTTCTCTTCCCTCCTCAAATTGGGAAAGGAAAAAAAATGGCTGCTTTATGCTCCAGCTTGACTTGGAAACGTAACTTCTTTCCTCTGCATGCTTTAGTGCCTGCGTCACTCCGAAGGGAGGCTGGGGATGCAATTAATCTTCCGGAGCCCCCCCTTCAAGCCTCTTCTGTCTCACCTCCCGTGTTGGCTGATTCTTCAGAATTCTTCATTGCTAGAAGTAAATCCTGGGGCTCATCAACCTCTGGTAGTCCGTGTCCCCCCCCCCCCCGGAGAGCTGAAAGTTGTTAGAGTTGCAGAATATTGTCAGCGTTGCAGAAAAAATACATTCCTGTCAATAACTCCAAGATGCACATCATCTCAGAATACTTTTATTAGAACAGTACCTGGCACCTTCTGTGGAATTCCGGAACTAAAGCTTCTCAGCTTCCACACAAAGTCCCAACCTACAAACCATCCCCTTTTCTGTCATCACCACATCACATGAACCAATCCCAAAGTAAGTTCTAATTCTTTCTGCGCCATACTCTGTAACCTTGAACTATCAAAATGATTATATTTTGTCTACTAAGAGCTATTCAATTAACATCACCCCACTCCCACTTTCTCCAACTATGTGGCAGTGATGAATTCCATAGCTGACACAGAAATTTGGGGCTGAAGTTTGTCGTAAGTCAAGGACTACCTGTATAAAAATATAGTAAATAAAACAGTCTAGTTTTTGGTAATATTTGATAATATCATTTTGGGTGACCTTTTCGAGCTGGAAATGATAGTCACTTGTGTGACTGCTATATGATAGAATTCATACTGATGGATTGCATGGTTTTGCTCTTTTAAGAAACATAATAGATCCCTCACATCTTGGATGTACAATATGAACAGAAATTACTAAGGAAGGTTGTTCCTTAGGAAGAAGAAATCCAAGAAAGAAACCTAAGGAAGTTTGTTCAAAATATTTGGGCTTCAATCTCCAGAAAGCCTCAGTACGTTGGATTAAATTGAGCAGTCAGAAAAACATTCTGGAAAAAAGTAATGCCAAATAACATTGCCACCAGAAGTAAAGACCTCTTAAAGGAGATTCTGTCTTTATTAATCAATATACTGATGACATCCAGCCAGATTTTTAATTTTTGAAGTTTTGTTTATTTCTTTCAATCTGACAATGAGCTTAGTGGAGAGTCCAACGCTAATTTGCATTCTTGGTTTCCATAATTCTGGGATTGATCATTTTAGTAGTTTGTAAACCTGATTCTGAGACAGGTTAACAAATATTTAGTTATCAGACAACCCAAGACCCTTTGGGTCATTGTTTCAGAAATATTTCTTTACAAGTTTTCTCAATGCCCTCAAAAATGGTGGATCTTCTAATGTACTTGAAAAATTCCTAAAAATTCAAAGAGATATTCAGAGATGTATCTGCCTTGAAAGTATCCCGTGTTGAACTATAGCACAGACATCAGGAATTGATTAAATATTTTATGACATTTTGTATTATGTTCTAAAATGCTTTGTGGTAATTTCTATGTCTTAAAATGATTTCTAAAATTTGCCAAATTTTAATTCTATAAGAATCATGGGTCCCAGATTCTGTGTACATTCTGTAAGTTAGCCCATTTGAAGTACCTTGGTTTTTTTTAAAAAAAATATTGCTCAGTTAAACATTACAGAAAAAAAGAGTAAGTAGTAAACAGATGATAGTAGGTAGACCTAGATGGCATGTTTTGTAATCTATTAAGAAAACTGTAAGTACACTATATGTCCATGAAGTAACAGAACTCAACTTGAGGGAGACTTTACTTTTGGTGTAAGTGATATGCAATACTATGCAATATTTCATATTCATAAGAGCATTATTAGCTCAACTGTAAATTTTAAATATGCTACGGTAATAGGATTTCAAGGTTGAGGAGCTTCATAGCTTCTTCTCTTAGCATCAGAGTTGAGCAAGTATATAAAATTTATTCTTTAAAATGAAACAGGTTGCCCCTTTTAATCACTATATAATTAAAGTTTAATAGGTCAGTTTGTAATTTTTCTTCTATTAACAGTAAAAGACCCATCATTTCATAATATTTTAATTCTTTTAAAGTAAATCTGGCCAGTATAGAAAATGCGGATCCTTCCATCCTTTCTGCTGATGTTACATTAAAGAACGATCCTGTTGTGCCTGAATGATTTATAGTATTACAAAAGTAATAATAAAAGGACTATTGTTCCTCTTGCTGTTTAAAAGTAAGTATCTGTGCATAAATCTCTATAGAATGAAATCCAGACAAAATTGCAGTATTCTCTATTCTGCTGTCTGTACTGAATAAATCAATTGCCTGTTTTGTTCATGGCATTTTACTATATAATAACAATCTCCTGTATTACTGAGAAAATCAGAGATGATCTTTGGAATCCTTAAAATACTGTCCCTTAAAAGACACGGCACTAAACAGGTTTTTAGATATGTGTTTCTCAATCTCAAATACATCAGTCTTGGGTGAATATTAATGAATGGGATATATGTCAAATAATCGGAAGAGGTGAATCTCTGACGCTTCTTTGCCCCTCCAGAGATGAAGAAGAGCTGCGAAAGTCCCTTTCGGAATTGGCAGACTCCAACTCAAAGTCTATCAAATGCATCAGCAGCTGCAGCAACCCTTTCCTGGACTTCTCGCAGGATCCCAGCATTGCTATGTACAAGCACGGTCTCCTGGTGCGCAAGAGCCATGCTGAGCCAGATTGCAAAAAGAGTACGTGTGAGAGTTGTGGCATGTTTGTAAGTAAGAGAGAAGCAGGAGGGCATGGGAGGGTGCTCTTTGAGGCTCCAAGAAGGATAATTCCTCTTTGCTGTGCCATTATACAACTTGGGATGTAAGGAAAGAGAGGCTTATTTTTTTACAAGGGTCAACTTTTAAGCCTATAGTTGCTTTAAGACACGTTTCCTTTGACTTCTTGACTTCTTTTCACCCCCATAGTGGTTGGGGGCCTAAGGTCTCCTGGCCTCCACTGACCTCCTTTTCCTTTAATTGCAAATTGTGATGCAAGAAAAGAACAGCAGCCCTTTCTCAGTGAACCAGATTCTATGTAAGATGAAGATGCGGACAGCGTTTCCAGAAAGGGGAAAGAGAAGGGGGAGAGAGAGGCAAAGAAAGCTATAAAGATATAAAAGGAGAGACAGGGTAAAATATGCTTATCAGATTCCCATTCTGTGTTTTAAATTGATTTTAGCCACATCTCTTCCTGGCGCTTGGAAATAAGGCTTTTCTGACATGTTGTGGCATTTTGTTTCCACAAATATGCATGTCAGGTGTACAATTTTACTACAAAGGCAACCATAGTAGGAAGAAGATACTGCTGGCTCATCTTCTAAAGTGTTGGCTATCCCCTCCTCCAACGTGATTTCATCTGCAAATTTGATGATTTCCCTATCTATCCCAACATCTTAATTGTTTGTGAATATGTTTAAGAGTACTGGGCCTAAGACACGACATTTGGATATCCAATACCATTCTCCCTCCCATGTTGTATTACTGCAGAATATAGAACAGTGCAAGGTCCTGCCTCTCCTCCCCATTCAAAAAAGCACGAACTCTTGAAACAGCAGCATTTCGAAAGGTAACCTTTATTGAAAGGAAGTGATTGCAAGACAAAAGCAAAGCAGGATCTAAGTTCCCCTTGGGCAATTCCGTTAGGATAAAGGAGTTAGAAACTCCTCCCTTCAGTCCAATGTTCAATGGGCCAGTCCACAGGTGCGAAGATGCTATGAAAATGGTTGTCGTGGGAAGGAGATAAAAACCTGTTCCCAGGTGTTTCTCTCCTGAGGTTTCAGAGCTGAGACAATAGATGGCCCTCCCCCCTTACACATTCTCCAAAGGTAAATCAAAGCACAGGGCAGATAGGTATCAGAGTTAGGGTTGTAAACTAGGGGATTACAGGTTATGTAGAAACAGGAAGAGGGCAGTAAGTGAATAAATGATCCAGGAGCCCCCTCCCCACTGAAATGAGAGTATCACAATAGGGATCTGACTTGCTGCCTCCCTAGAAAAATGAGAGGTCCACCTGTAAAGAAAACACATGGATCCAGTGCTAAAATGCACAGAATTATTGTATGTGGAGGCAGGGGTGGGATTCAATTTTTTAACAACTGGTTCTGTGGGCGTGGCTTAGTTGGTGGGTGTGGTTTGGTGGTCATGTGACTGGCTGGGCGTGGCCAACTTAACATCACTCACATCGAGGCACGCATCTCCTCACCTGGCCTCTCATGACTGTGGGGATGCTGCAACAGTCGTAAGTGTGAAAAAAGGTCATAAGTCACTTTTTTCAGTGCCACTGTAACTTTGAATGGTCACTCCACACAAGCAAAGTACCAGCAAAAGAGGGGGAAAAAAACTCCAGAGAAGTTCCCGAGACAGGAAGTCCAGTCCTGCCAAGAATGTAATAAGGGTTAACGGAGAGGCAGTTTCTGTAAGCAACACCAGAGTGTTTCCTCCTGCCTTCCTTACAGGATTAGCCCTGTAATTTCTTCTAACAACCTGTTCTCCGGACTGCTTAGAATGTTAACAACCAGTTCTAGCGAATAGGTGTGAACCTGTAGAATCCCACCCCTGCGTGGGGCCCCTAACATGTTTTTTACCTACCTACTCATTCTGGGAAGGGGGAAAATGCTTCCAGGCTACTACATATTGTGTGGGGCCATGGTGTGTATGGGAGTCTAGGATTTCCTTAATCTCAAAATGATGTTCCCTCTCAATCATAATAGGGGTCAGAGGACCGTCTGCAGCTGGCCTTAGAAGTAAGGTGATTTCTGGCTTTAGTAGGCTACAGTGAAACTGTCAGCTGGATCTGACCCAGACAACTGGGTGGACCTGCCTAAGTGTTTTGGGGATGAGTAATTCCACTGTTACTGGGTTAATGATCCTTGTGATAGGGCAAAGGTCTGCAACCTTAAACACTCAAAGAGCCATTTGGACCTATTTCCCACAGAAAAGAAAACACCGGGAGCCAATAATTTAACAACTGGTGTGACCAGGTGGGCATGGCCAACTCGACATCACTCATCCCTATCCAGTCACATGATCCCCCCCCCAGCCACACCTGCCCAGCCGGTCATTAGGGCAGAGAACTGGTTGTTAAATCATTTGCCCCGCCCCACCCCTTCCCTCCCAGCCACCTCTTGCCACACCCAGCCTCAGGTGTGTTGTTCACCTTTCTCTCTACCTCTCTGTCTCTCTCTCTCTCTTTCTGTATGTTTATCTCTCTCTCTCTCTTCTATTTTATTTATTTATTTATTTGTTTGTTTATTTAGTCAAGCAATGATAAGATGACAGGTATAAGTATAAACATAGCGATGGATACATTAAATGGATACATATAAGAAGAATAAAAAAGAAACAATAGGACAGGGACGGTAGGCACTTTGGTGCGCTTATGCACGCCCCCCTTTCTCTTGTCTCTGTGATGCCACTGCTTTTGCCAAGGGCGAATGGGGCAGGGTCAGACTGTGACTCTGCATTGTAATGGGCTCCAGGAAGAGGAGGGGACCCCTTTCTCCCCCATTATGAAGTGTACTAAATTTCACTGTGCTGTGCAAAGTGATACAAGAGCAGTGGGCAGGCCATGGCTGAGCTCTGAGGCAATAGGCCTCATGGGAGAAAGAGGCTTTCACAATACGATGGGCACTGCAGACCTGGCATCACTTGCTGGAAGGGGGCCAGAAGCCATTTGAAGTTTGGACTGTCAAAAAAGGGAAGGGATAATAATCAATCGGCTTGATTATTTTGGTATCTCTGTCACATTTTTGATGCTTGGATCTAGGAGACAAGATACCTCCCTGGTCTACAAATTGATCACTCTGTTCTTCTGAGAAATGAGACACCAATTACCACCACATACCATTTTTTTGGAAGGGGGAACTTAGTGGACTCCCCTTCTTTGTGAAGTCTGAGCTACTTTTCTTCCTGTCACTAGAACAGTAGAAGACTTTTCTCCAAATGCCTGTATGTTTTCTTCTGCAGAGGGATATGAAATCAATTGTTCAACTCTAGCATCAGGGATAGTCATCTTGGTTTTTTTGTTTTATTTTATTTTTTATTTATTTATTTTGATTTGTCAATCAATGACAAGATAATAGGTATAAGTATATCCATAGTTATGAATACATGAAATGGGTACATATAAGAAAAATAAAAGAAACAATAGGACAGGAATGGTAGGCACGATGGTGCGCTTATGCACGCCCCCTACAGACCTCTTAGGAAAGGGGTGAGGTCAATAGTAGACAGTCTAAGGTTAAAGTTTTTGGGTTTGGGGGAAGAAACCACAGAGTCAGGTAGAGTATTGGATTGGATTGACCACTCTGTTGCTGAAGTCGTATTTCCTGCAATCAAGTTTGGTGCGGTTAACCTTGAGTTTGTATCTATTGTGTGCTCTTGTGTTGTTATGGTTGAAGCTGAAGTATTCATTGACAGGTAAGTCATTGCAATGTATGATTTTATGTACCATACTTAGATGAGACTGAGGACTGCATAATTCAAGGTTTTCTAGGTCTAGAATTTCAAGTCTGGTGGCATAAGGTATTCTACAACGAGTAGAGGAGTGGAGAACTTTCTCAACTGTGCTAATATAAGATATGTAATGTAGGTTCCAGACAGATGAGCTGTATTCGAGTATTGGTCTAGCAAATGTTTTGTATGCTCTAGTTAGTAATGTGACAAAGTAAAAGCTACGTAGGATTAGGTTAACAACTCTTAATGCCTTTTTGGCTATGTAGTTACAGGGGGCTCTAGCACTTAGATCATTAGAGATGAGGATTCCAAGGTTCTTTACAAAGCTTGGATTATCAGCAAGGTCTTGACTATTCAGCTTGTATTTTATTTTCTGATTTTTTTTTTGCCAATATGGAAGACAGAGCATTTATTTGTTGAGATTTGAAGTTGCCATTTGTTTGACCATTCTGATACATAGTCAAGATCTTTTTGAAGGGTAGCAATATTGTCTGTGATATTGAACAGCTTTACATCATCAGCAAAGAGAATGCAGTTGCTCTTAATATGATCTCAGAGGTCATTTATGTAGAGTAGGAAGAGAGTTGGTCCTAGAACACTGCCTTGGGGGATACCACTATTGACAGGTACAGAATTTGATAGGACACTCCCAATTTTGACCATTTGTTGTCTGTTTGACAGGAATTCTTCTATCCAGTTATGCAGTTGTCCAGAGATACCATAAGATTTTATTTTTAGAAGTTAATTTGTCATATATCACTGAATCAAAGGCTTTACAGAAGTCTATGTAGATTGCGTCTATTGTTTTGCTCTGATCGAGTTGTATAGTCCATATGTTTTTGCAATGTTAAGAGTTGCAGATTACAGGAGAGTCCCCTGACATGCTGCCACCATTTTTCCTGGTAGTTGTTTTTCCCTTGGTGTGTTCAGTTTGGATCAGAAATGGTATTTAGCAGGTTCTGACCAGTTCTGGAGAACCAGTAGCAGAAATTTTGAGTAGTTCGAAGAACCGGCAAATACCACCTCTGGCTGGAGATTTTACAGTATCCTTCCCTTGCCACGCCCACTAAGCCATGCCCACAGAACTGTTAGTAAAAAAAAATTGAATCCCACCACTGATTTGGATACAGACTTCTGCCCTTACCAGGAGTTTCTCATTTTCATGAAAGTGGCTAGTCATGCCTCAAGACCCTCTACTTTCTTCTCCCGCAATCCAGTCAGCAACCCACTTGGTATAGATATGAATCCTTCATGGGCAGGAATGTGAAATAGATGCACATTTTGGTACAGAGCATACAGCTGTGCCTTGCTGTGCAGATTCATGGAATTAATATTACAAAGCTATAGCCAAATTATTCTGGACATGACAGACCAAAATGTATTTGATGAAAACAACAGAAAAGAGTAGGACTTTGCATTACAATTGTATAACATGACGTGGCTTCTTTTCAGATTACACTGAATTCCCATTGAGATTTGTTAATGTACCAAGGATTCCAATTTTCAAGTTACGAGAATTCAGACAAATATTTATTTATTTATGGACTAGGCTTCTAGGGGAACTTATTGAAGAGTGTTAAGTTTGTACTGAATAGAGATAAAAACCAGAGCAACAGTTTCAAGGCCAGCAGTAGAAGGAAAATGGACATCTGAAAAGGAAAGGGATACGTATTCTACTTATGGGCTAGAAATAGAGAAAGAGATAATTGCTTTTCTTCAAACATATCTGCTTCTACCAATTGTCTTTTGCAACGGTCATAGCCCTAAAATACAATCAGAGCGGACACTCTATAGACTTATTTTTCTCTGGCACCAACAAAGACAATTCAGGTATCAGCAGAATTTATTATGTTTGCCAAAGTTAAATTTTACCAACTTTCTCTTTTGCTTGACAGCTCCGAGAGGAAAACGGGGATGGAAGACTTTCCATGGGATACTAAAGGGAATGATCTTGTATCTGCAGAAGGTATAGTTTGCTTGTTTGCGCATTCTATCTCTCTGTTTCTCACACATTTCCACATCCTAAGGAATGGAAGCTCCTTAATTGTATTCTCAATTATATTATGTGAAAATGATATACCCAACTTCCTTAAAATATTCAGACATTGCAGATTTATATAAATTCTGCTGTGGAAAAATACTGTATATAAAGAATTAAAATACAATTCGAATCATACTGTAAAGAAATCCACTGACATTCTTTGAAATAAGCATCTATTAAAATGTTGACATCACATTATGTCCAGCTATGGACATAATATATTTAGATTTTAGCAAAGCATTCAACAAAGTAGACAATAACCTATTTCTTGGTAAGCTAGAAAAAGTGGGATAGATAGCATCATCACCAGATTGATTCATAACTGACTCTGACAAACCATGCTCCACAAGTAGTCCTTAATGGGATTATGTCTAAATTGAGGGAAGTAAGCAGCGGGGTATCACAAGGTTCCGTCTTAGGCCCAGTACTCTTCAATATCTTCATAAACGACTTAGATAAGGGAATAGAAGGGGAACTTACCAAAATTGCAGATGATACTAAGGTGGCAGAAATAGTTAACACCCAGATGATGGCCTCAAGATCCAAATAGATCTTGATAAACTTAAAAACTTGGCCCTAACCAACAAAATGAAATTCAGTGTAGAGAAAAGTAAAGTCTTGCACTTAGGCAAGAAAAACCAAAAGTACACATACAGACTGGGTGAAACCAGGCTTAATAGCAGTAGCTATGAGAAGCATCTTATAGTCTTAGTGGACAACCAGTTAAATATGAGCCAGCAATGTGCGGTGACAGCCAAAAAACCCAAAGCAATTCTAAGTTGCATTAATAGAGGGATACAATCAAGATCAAGTGAGGTACTAATATCATTCTATAAAGCCTTAGGAAGACCACACCTAGAATACTGCATCCACAGTTTTGGTCACAATGTTAAAAAGGATGTAGAGACCCTAGAAAAAGTGCATTTTTGTCTGGTCAAGAGAAAAAAAAAAGTTACAATATTTCCAAGCCTCTAGTTGGCAGTGTTACAAAGTTTCTTCTGCTTTCACTTTCCCCCTCCTTTTCCAAACAAGATATAATAAAAATTAATTAAAAAGGGAAAAAGATATTTAAAAAGATGACTAGAAGGGAGTCTCTAGCCTAAAACATTATAAAGTCAAAAAGGAGAGAAAAAATAGGTAGAAAAAAACCCCAGTCCATTTAAAATATAAAATTATATAGAAAAAGTCCAGCAAAGAGAAAAAAAAATTATTACTTTGACTTCCTGTTTAAAGATCGCCACTCAATCACTTCTGTCTAAGATTTTACAGATTTTTTTTCTTTTCCTTAGGGTGTCCTTTCAAATATTAAAGTAAAGAAAAAATTATCACCAAACTGGCACACTTTCTCTTTCCGTTCTCTTCCGTTTCAGAGCTGTCCCAACTTCAGCAGCTTTAATGGCTGCCTCTTTGCCGCTGGCAAAAAGAGCTTCTCCTGGATCTACCAGGGACTTTGCAATATCCCTGGGATTGACAGGATGCGCTCTTTACATTCACCATCTCTTCGGGACGGTTTAGATCCGTTTGGACCATCCAGGAGCAAAGATATCGGCAGCGATCTCAGACCTCCAAGATCGCATGCCGTATCGTCACGATGCCAGCTCTGCCCTCTTCCATTAATTTTCTTTTTAAATATAATCAATTCCAGGCGAGTTCAGCATTTTATCTAATGCCAAATTAATGCCAGGTTCTGTATATTATTCCCAATTCTGTCCTTAATTTTGCTATAACTCTTTTGTAGTCCAGGTTTTTATTTACCTTATATTGTCCTCTTGTTTTCTATTCACTGCTATTGTACTCTCAAGCGAGGAATCTTTCTTTCTGCTTTTTGCGGTTATTAAAATAAAAGGTTCAGCTTCTCTTGTCTGGATACACGCCGCTCACCACTTCACCTCTCCAGCACACTCTTAGGTCCCGGTAGCTTCCCATCTTCAGGGCAGCCATTAAAACTGCCGCTTGTCCCTGTCTTCCAGGGGAGTATACCAAGCCAGGGAGGGGCAATGTGGCTCCCCTCAACCCAGCTGGCAGTCTTCCCCTCTTCCCCCACCCCTCTGAAGTGGGTCTGATGGTTCAGTCCCATAGGGACTCCTCCAACAGGTAAGCATGGATCGAAGCAGCGCACGATCACGGTCTCCGTCTGTCCTCGACGGAAGTGCCACCAGAAGTCCCAAAGCAGTTTCATTTTCAATAGACAAACTCAGAGCTTAACATAGCTTCAGAGCTGCAGAGCTTAATATAGAGCCATACCTAGCTTCTAGTTTCAGTTTCCAAAACAGTCCTCATTGGTTGAGTTAGTTGCTGTGCCTATTCATTGGCTGACCTTGTTACCATGCTCTATTCCAGTTCATGAATATACTGACAATTAGATATTTTGTCTAGGCTCAATTTCGCATCAGAGTTTTTAGAAGAACTCTTTGTTGGATGCCATCAGAACTGGTGATGTTTTATTTATTGTCCTTCAAGACTGTAACAGAGTGCCTGGTTCAAGTCTGCCCTCAACCACAAAAGCTCACTTCATAATTTTAGATTAGTCATTCTCCTAGCCCAATCTATTTCACAAGTTTGTTGTTGGGGAGAATGAGAAGAAGGAAATCTATACATATTGCTTTGAGCTCCTAAGGATAAGGCAGGCTATACATAAATATAGTATATTTAACTGTATGCTCTGTTTGGAGACCCAGTTTGTTACAGTAGTTAAGACAGGCAGTAGTTAACCAGGAGTCTCTGAGTTGTAGACTCATTTAAGTCACAAAGCCAGCTGGGACATGACTCTCAGTCCTAAGAACTGAGCAAGCCTCAGGCAAGCCATTTCCAAAAATTTGCCAAGAAAACTGGAGGGATTTATGCAGGCAGTCACCAACAGTAGTCGTCTGAAAGTCGCAAACACATATAGAAATTGTCATTTTACCATTTTTTCTACCAGAGTTTATGCTCTTTCATTGTACTGATTAGGACAGTTTTTTGGACCCAAAGGAATCATCTTCCACAATTGCAAAATAACATTAAAAAAATCTTACCTATTTTGGAGGCTTCCGGTTTGAAGGGCTTCAGCGACAGACAGAAATCCGCGATCGTGCACGGTTTCTGTCTGGGCTTGCCGCTGGAGCGCCCCGAGCTGTCTGGTTTCGGGGCTAAGCCACCCCATAGAGGTGGTGAAGAGGGGGGAGACCGCCAGCAGGGTCAAGGAGAGTCGCATTTCTCCTCCTCAGCTGGACATTACATCCTTTCCCGAAGGCGGTTGCAGTGGTGGTCAGAAATGGCCACCACAAAGAACTCAACCGGAAAAGAATGTGCAGGAGGAAGATAAGAAGTGAAAGTTTTGGCTGACCAGGTTAAATTGTAAAAGCAACAACTAAGTTACCCTGGAATTTAAACTTACAAAAAATACAAAAAAAATAAATAAATCTTACCTATTTTCAGTTTGCAGACTGACATACCTTAGTTTTTTCCCTCTCTCAGATCTCTTATCAATTTTTTTTCTTTCAATTTGCAGGGTGATTTTATACAAAATACCTGCTGTAAAAAATGAGTGATTAAGCATTACTGTCTGACCTAGCAAGCAGCTATGCAGAGCAACAACTGGAGACATTTTGCAAATTAAACAACTGTCACTCATACACCATTTCAGCTGTCTTTAAAGGCATGAGAAAGTCTTGGAGCTAATTGTAGGATTATGCTACAATTTAGGTAGTTTTTGCTTACTGTCAAGGCTGTCTCCATCCAATTCCTGGGAAAGAAAAACCCCTGACTCCATAGATTTAGAGAAAATGACTTTTACTAGGGGAGAACTGAATGCAACAGGTTCCAGGCAAGATCTGAGGCAAAAGCACATGAAACAGCAAATTGAAACAAAACATAAGAGTCCAACCCTCTGGTAGCTAGGCAATCAGAGAATAAGCACCGACCAGGCCAGGAAATGTTGTGAGAAAAGCTTTGATTCAAGGGTTTCATCTCTGGCTGCTGCGCATCAAAGCTAGAAGAAATTACCTGTTGGGCTCAGGGAGCTTGCCCGCATCTAGGTGCGTGCTCAGAGCCTGATACTTCACTGAAATGGAAGCAACTGGGATGGGATGCCTGACACTCTGTCTGCGCGGTAGTGGTTAGAGCCAAAGCCCGCAATGCTCCTGGTGCACCTGCAATGCTCCTGGTTCGCCCGAAGCCTGCAATGCTCCTGGGCTGCCTGCAATGCTTTTGGGGCACCGAATGCTGTTGCCCGTTGTGCATGCTGACTTCCTGGATGATGTCACTCTCCAACAATCCACGATGCGGAACTATACTTCGGGCCTGCTTTGAACAGCTGTTTTGCAGAGCAGTGAAGAGCTAGAGACATCGTAGAGGAATGGGAAGATGAGGGTGGCGAGATACGCAAGTGGGATGGACACAGGGCAAAGATACCAGAGATACACATGGGGATGTCATGGGACGGGTGAGGAGCTGACAGGCTGGACTGAGATACACAACGGCATGGCAAAAGGAAGAATACCAAACCAAGGCTAGGTATTACTAATTAGGGGAGGAGGCGCGGGGGATATGAGCTTAATCGGTGGATATCAGGCTAGCTGGGAGGGGTTGAGAAGACGACATAAAAAGTGCTGAGAGGCAGTTGCTCTCAGTGCCAACTTTGTTCAGGATCTCCATTTTTGCCTATCGGGATTGAAAGTGCTGCAAGAAACCTAAAAATTCCCCGACAAGCTTGTGATTTAACAGAGTTTGTCTGCAAGACTTATCCAGTACCCATCTGAGGCTGAAATTACCTTGGAGATGTTAAGCAAAGTCCAGATTCTAGTTGCAAAGCTGCAAAGAAAAATTCTCCACCAACCCCTCTCCCATTTCCATGGCAGCAAACAGCAGGCTGGCTGACATTTACTGATCACAATTGGGAGGCAATTTTGTTGCTAAGCAGTGTTGTAATAAAATGGAACTGATATATCAATTCAGACTGTCGTTGAGCAAATCACTGTGGACTGTGAACTGCAATGTCAACATGACTTCCTGCCATTTTCCCCATTGACTTTCTTGCAAATGACAATTATGTCATTGCAAGATACTATGACTATTGTAAATGTGCACTAGTTGCCAAGTGTCCCAATCATGAATTTGTGATCGCAGGACATTGCAATGTCCACAACTTCAAACATTAATCTCTTTCATTAGTGCCATTGTAACTTCAAATGGTTGCTGATAAGTGGTCAGTAAGCGAGGACAACTACCCAAGTCAGTGCCATGGCTGGGAAGATAAAGATAAACAATAGAGTGAGGTGTACTAAGTGCTTGACCTTACAATTCTGCAAAGTGTTCAGAATTTGCAAAGAAGTGTATCTTATTTTAAAAGATAAACAAATTGGGAACAAAAGCACATACACTTTTGAAATGACAGGATATATCATCATCATCATTTTAACTATTGATTACCCACTATTGCTTACCCACTATAGCCTCTTCTGCACATCTTGTTTTCCTTTTGAAAAGGATATGTTACATTTTGCCAATGAATGGACTTGCTGGAGTTTGTAGAAAATAACAAAAAGTAATAACAGGACCAATAAGGAAAGTAATATAACAGACATTATCCTCTACCTGTATTTCAGGAAGAATATAAACCTGGTCAATCTCTGGCTGAGGAAGATCTGAAAAATGCTATCAGCATCCATCATTCACTGGCTACCCAAGCATCAGATTACAGCAAAAGACCCAACGTTTTCTACCTCAGGACAGCTGACTGGAGAGTCTTCCTCTTCCAAGCCCAGTAAGCAGGAGGGCACAGAATGTAAATTGATGGGGGAGGGGATTGATTTACCAGCAGATCAATTTTATTTATTAGGAAAGTTCTAGAAGAAAAATTAGAAATTTTACTTATTACATTATTAGAAGGATCTATTGGTTATGTCAGATCCATGTATCTGCCATTCTTCAATGGAAGAAGAAGGGGTGGGGGGAAGTTGGTACAAGTAATCCTTTTTTGATGTTACTTGAATATCTTAAGTGTTGTATTGAATCTGTATAACTTGCACATGATATACAACTGGGGGACTGGAGCCAGATTTCTGGAAACTTGTCACCTCTTGGAGAGATAGCAAGAGAAGGGACCATAACAATTCCAGCTCTGAAAGAAACATCCTGGGAAACTTTTTTAAGATACATTCCTAGAAAAAGCGGGGAGGTGGGGAATTAACATGCTGTCTCTTTGTTTGACTAAATCCACATCAGAATAAGGGGAGGGGTTCTAATTCCCTTTATCTATTACTGTATGCCTGGAAGCATCGTAGATTCTGTTTTAGCTAGTACCTGGATCACTTCCTTCCCATAAAGAATTCCTTTTGAAGTGCCTAGCTTTCAGAAGTTCATTCTTATCGGTTGAAGGGAAAAAGTCCGGTGCTTACAGCTTACTTAGGCAAATTATAGATGGCATCTTCTCCAGTACAATTGGCAAAAATGTTGAGTAATATCTCACAGAGATGTTGGAAATGTAATCAAGTACCAGGCACGTATTACCACATGTGGTGGTTATGCAAAAAAGCAAAGGAATTTTACAATGGATACAGAAAAATTTGATGTTATATATGTAAATATAAATGAGTATAGTGGACAGAACAATTGTATAAAATTAGTAATGTATGATGTTTTATGATGTAAGTATAAATTAATATACTGGATAGAATAATTGTATAAAATTGGTAACGCATGATGAATATACAGTATATGTTATTTGTTTTATACCTTAATGTGTATGGTAGAGATAATGCCAGGATGATCGCACTGTGTCCAATATTTTAATATGTAATCAATAAAATTATAAAAAAAGAAAGAAAGAGAAAGAAAGAAACATAGATCTAAGCTTTGTCTATCACTAAATGCAGCCTTCCTTGTTATTTCCTTCCCTTTCTGATTGTTCCAAACAAAGAAAAAGATTTTAAAGAAGAAGCACTGCATCTCTTGCGTATTCCTTAAAATTTCAGGTTTAAAAACAAAAACTATATAAAGCTTCACATTCGGACTAAGGGCCATTTGGAATGTTACCATTTCCCCTAGATCACTGCAACAATAGCCAAAAAAACCTGTATGGTAGCACCCTATTAGCATAAAATATATTATTATTTCTTACATATATTGGGATATCATGTGGACTTGGGCTTTGGTTCTTCCCCTTTGCTTAGTATCATTTTAAACATCTCTAAATTTTATTTTTAAACATACAGTCTTCAAGAATCACAAAATGCATGGTGAGAGGTTGGGATTGTTTGACGGGTTTTTACAAAGAAATGGGGATTTCTTTTTGTTTATAGTTCATGAGAACAAGTTATTTTTTTGAAGGAAACAATTTTGGCAAGCTGTTTTGGCCCATGATATGATTTAAAGAATAATATCTCTTTAACATCTTACTCCAGGAACACAGAACAAATGCATTCCTGGATCACACGGATTAATGTGGTAGCAGCCATGTTCTCTGCACCACCATTTCCAGCTGCCATTGGATCCCAAAAAAAATTCATTCGCCCATTACTGCCCAGTTCCTCTACAAGACTATCACAGGTAAGCGGGCCATCTTTATTCTTCATTCTTTAGTGATTCTATATTATTCCGAAAGAACTGGAGAAAAATTGAATGGGGTTAAGATAATACGTTCTGATGCAAAAAATGGGCTCAGAAGTCATGAAACTTCCGGAGTTGGATAAACTGCCTTGAAATGGACAAGCAGCAGTTGTGTGCCTGTGTATCTGTGCAAAAATTTAGATTCAAAGAGCTGATAAAATTGGTAACATTGCCACAGAGGGAAAAGAGGAAAGTGAAGACATGTTGTCAATGCCAGTTGGGGCAGATTTGCTATTACTGTGTTTCCCTGAAAATAAGACCCGGACTTATTTTCTTTTGGGCTCAAAAATAAGCACTAGGGCTTATTTTGGGGGGGGGGATTTATTTACGTACAGGAGGCAGCGAGCATGATGGTCAACAGGAGTGGGAGTGCTGCTATCGCCAGCCCCACTTTCTCCATCCTACCATCTGCTTGCCTGCAACCACAATGTGCTGAGCTCTCAGGGCCCCCCGGCCTCTGCCCGCCTTGCTTGCTAGCCCTGCTGCTGCTAGGATGCTGGAGCTTGGGTCTTGGAGCAGAAGGCCTTGTGGCACATCGGGATCATCTGCTCCTTCCCCGTCATGCCTGGACCTGTTACACCTGCTGTTGCTAGCCTCACAGGGGCTCTTTGCCATTCAGCCACGCTGCTGTCAGCCACCCTGTAGCTTCGGCGGGCAGGAGCTCTGTGGAAGCCCTGCAATGGGGACAGAGGAGAGAGCGGGAGATCGCCCCTTCCTCCTTTACACCGGCAAACCCTGTCTTCCCTGGTTGCTGAGCTTCAGGCCTGCACCCTGGCGCTGGAAAGGTGAGCAAGATGCATAACTCAATGCTACCGGTATGCCATGCAGTGCCAGCCATGCAAAGCAACCCTCCTCAATCCTCCTGGCTCCAGGGACAATCCTGCGTGGGGGGTCACACAGGATCCCTGGGACGGAGGCCTCCCGGTGCAACGCTCTGTAGCAGATCCAGAGCAAACCTCTGCCTTCCCTGTGCAGGATTGCAAGGCTGGAGGCCTCCACTGACCAACACCCTCCCATACCTGCTGTGGCTGGCCTCATGTCCTCTTGGATGGGCTGCTTCTGCCGGCTTGCCAGGGTCTCTTCACCAGCTGTCATTGGTGGAGTCATGCCCCTTGCCTGCCATTGCCTTGGGGCTGCCTCTCCCCTACCCTGCAGTGGGCAGGAACTCCATGGCAGCCCTGCAGCAGGACAGACAGAGGCCTCAGAGGTCCACGCCAGGCAGAAGCAACCCAGCCAAGAGCAATGCTTAAAAATCAGGCTAGGGCTTATTTTCAGGGAACACACGGTAGGAAGTCCTACAAGAAAGATCAATCAGCTTTTTTCCCATTCTTCCATAGGAAGAACAACTGAAGAGTCATGAAATGAAATTTAAAGCCATGGCAGCAGAACTCTTGGAGCATCGTTCCTCCCTTCCTGAGAAGAAGGTGAAAGGCAAGGAGTATGAGGAACTGAAACAGAAAGAGGAATATCTGATATTTGAAGTAAGTAGAAAGTGATAAAGAGCAAGATCCAAACAAAATTTGCAAAACAGTGTCGGAGATGGTAGCAGAAGAATCTCAAAGAGAGGTAGGGAAAATGTTTTCATTTAGTAGCCATTCCATCAGGACTGATCTAAGGCCACCAACAGGAATTTTCTGAAGCCAAAGATATTTGGAGAAAGCAGTTGGTGAATGCTGAAGTGTGGCGTTCAAGTCCTGGAAGGTATAGTAGTTTAAAAGGACAGCGTTGTCTGCAATTCTCATTACTTGTTGCTTTTAAGCACATGCTTCCTACAATCTTCCAGGGTTTGAACACCACATTTTCAGCTGCTTTCAGAGCCGCTCAATTTCTCATCCCACTCCCGCCAGCGGTGTTCTTTCTCTCTGTCTCTCTCTCTCTCTCCCCCCACCCTCACACACAGAAGTTTGATCAAATAGTTTTCTTGCTTATGGTGGCGGCACCAGCCATACTCTCCAGGGTGGCCTAGAGCTGATCCGAGGCATACAGGCCGATACCCTTTGGGCACCTGCCTCCCTCTACCTCCTGCTGCTTCGCCCTCCACACAGTCACCACATCCTATGCGCACGTCGGGGGCGTGGCACGCCCAGCCAGGCCTTGTGATGAAAAAAATACAACCTCCCCCAAAACAAGCCCAAGTGCTCATTTTGGGGCCCACAAGAAAATAAGACTGGCTCTTATTTTGAGGAAAACATAGTGACTTCTTTTTGTCAATTTAATGGGAATAAAGTAAGATTTTAGGATTTAAAGCAACACATTTATGAGTGAATCTGTATCTTCCAGATATTTTGGTTTTCAGTTCCCATAATCTAAAATCAGCATGGTCAGTTGTGAGACATTGGGGTAGTTGTAGTCCAAAACATTCACAAGTCACCATGTTACCTCCAATGCCCATGTTACGCCTAGAACATAAACATAATGTCACCTTATTCAAATTTGTGTTACTCCTTGCCTTTTCTTTAGTCCATAGCTGTTATTAAAAAAATCCGCCTGTTACTTCTTTCTTTTGTGCAGAAATTACGCTATGGCATTTATGCTACACTAATGCGCACCAAGTTGAAGACTGGCTCTGAGGATCTGGCAGCTTTGGAAGCCACCCTGTTTGTTACAGTGGGTAACTCAGAAGACAGCTTTAAGGAGTCCCAGTCCAGTCTTACCCTGAACCAGGAGACAGCTGGCACAGGTTCCAAGATAAAATGCAACCATCAGTAAGCTACTAGTAAACAACAAAGATGATCACTCTTGGCAAAGAAAATGGCATTCCTATCCTAGAAATTTGCAAATTGTCAGGAGGGAAGAGAAGACATTATCAATGGGCCCAATTCTGTATCAACTTCACCAGTGGAAAGTACATAACTACAGTCCTACGTTATACGGCCTTCCCAGTATAATCAGACTATAGCTTTTGGGTGGAAGTACTAAACTCCATGGTTAAATAATCACAGCTTCACTGTACCAACTACTTTTTCTATCTCTTGCAAAACTAAGAATAGGAAAGTGGAAGAAAGGAGACTGCTTCCCTTCCTTTTCTTACAATTTTTGTGATATATTTTACAGTTTTTAGTACCTGATAATGCTGAATCACGCTGGAGTAGAAAAGGTACTTTTGGCATGCATAAGATAGATGTTTACATTCAGTAATACTTTTACATGAGAGTGTTGGGGGCCTGCAGGAGCAACTTTTCCATGGAAGTCCAATTGTTTCACCACCAGCAGCTCTCTTGGAGTGTGCTCAGTTTTTTTTTTTTCTCATCAGCACAAGTTGGATCGTAGTTATTCACCTCTTACAAAACCGGGCAGAGGTTGCTTCAAAGGAACTATCACTAACAGGTAAAATTAGGGATAGTGGGTATTTCCCCACTCTCCTATTACACCGCAGAATACCTTAGTGGGCCCTCAGAATACCTTAGTGGGCTGGTCTTAGGCCTAATTAGATTCTGCAAGTAATTTATGAATTTGAGTGACCAGAACAAAATCAATTATGTAGTAGAAAAACTGGTCGTTCTATTGCCTGAGCCTGTTGGGGGCACATTCAGAGAGAGATTGGGGGTGGATTCTAGATGGCCAAGAACATTCCCAACTCTCAGACAATTGGTTGCCTAGGTAGTATAGATAACTTATAATTTATAATCTCAAAAGGCTTTAAGACGTGACTCAAAGCTTGGTGACAATGTTATGTATGCAGTGAAAGATAAAAGGACCAAGCTGAACATTGGGGCAGAACTGTAAACAATATGAAATTCAGGAGATGTGGAATAACAGGCTACTATATGGTGCAATATGGCAGGGTAATACCCGAGAGACGAAAACCACTTCCATAGATCCAGTACCGGATCTCTAAATACGTCGGATTTCTTCTGTTCTATGCAGACTGTAAAAAAAAAAATTGTACAGTTTCTTCAGTTATTGAAGTTAACCAGCTCAAACATCTACAGTTCTCCTTCAAACTCTTTCTGTATTACAGAAACAGGATAAAGAATGTGTTAATGTGAATGCCACATCAGAACCCAAAGCTTCAGTTGCCTGATTCAAACACAGATAACCGACCACCTCAATATAACTGAGTGGAAAGCACCATATTTTTCTCAATCTTTCAGATGTTGGTGAGAAGCCTATCTTAGATGCTGGATTATGCAGATGCACACAAGCATTTTTTTCTGAAGTGGCCATTAAGAAAAACCACCCTAATAATCCCATAAAATGTGGCGGTTCCTAGAAAGAGAACTCGTATTCCTTGTTAAGGTACCAGCAATGTAACCCAGGAATTAGATGTTTTACACCAAATAAAAAGGTCTGATTGTTTACTTGTGTGATCAGTTCTGCATTCACACACGTAGCTTTGTCATTTGGAGCCTTGTAATGCCAAGGATTTAATGGTGGTGTTGAGGGCAGCCATTATCTCCTACACGTATTCCTGTACATGATTCTTGCTTCTATCAAATTATCCTAAAATTAAAAGTATGAAGGAAAGGAGGGCAATTTGTGTGAATCCTCCGGTAACCATCCCCAGATACAGATGGCAATCATAGTCTATGCATACCCTATATAAAAGATAGAACTTGTGTAAAGCTGTTTCTCAAATACTACACCTTCTGGCTCAAAGTTCATGTGGCAGTAATTATTAGAGATGACTGACTGGGATAAGGCTTCACCTGTTTAAAGGAGGAAACAGTATCCTGTAAGAAAAGACAGTTCTCAAGTAATTTGCTCTAACTATAGGTGTGATTTCCTTCTAGTTCCAATCTGAACCATTATAAAATTTGGGGGTAGTATGAGGGAGGCCTTTATGGGAATCTATAGTAGAATGCTTAAGAGTGGTACAGGAAAGTTATTTGATCGATATAAGTTGTGGGTGCTCCATTGCTGGAGGTTTTCAAGAAAATATTAGGGTTGGACTAGTAGACTTTCAAAGTCATTTCAAACCCTATGATTCTATAAAACGTTAACACTCTTCAGGCATCAAGCAAGTGAATGAGGTATTCTAAGAAAATCAAAGTTGGAAAGCAAACGTAACAAGATTCTGAAATGGGTGAATTCACCACAGTACTCATTGTAATCTAACAACTTGTGGAACATTAGGTGGAGAGGAGTCCAAAGGCCTCTATGTGGCAAGCTAAGATTGTTACCCTGAGTCTTACATCAAGTGAGCAGCTCATGTCTGACAATTTGCAGTGTGTATATAGTTTATTTTTAACTATGAACAAAATGGAAAGAAAATTAATAGAAGTCCAAATGAAAACTTGGTGTGACCACTGTTTGCCTTCAAAATAGTATCAATTGTTCTACAAGTGCACTTGCACACAGTGTTGAAGAACCTTGAGGTTCCTTCAAGGTTGTTCCAGACATCTTGGAGAACTAACCATAAATCTGTCTCAAATTCTTCTGTCTCTTCATGTAATTTCAAACAGACTCAATGATGTTGAGATCAGGGCTGTATCCAGGGCCAAAACATTACTCCCAGGACTTCTTGTTCTTTTTTACACTGAAGATAGTTCTTAATGACATTGGCTATATGTTTGGGGCAGTTGTTCTGATGCAGAATAAATTGGGGGCCAATCACATGACTCCATGATGGATATGTGCCTGCCTGTATTTCTCAGCATTCATCCTGACTCAATCTCCAACTCCAGTTGTAGAAATGCAGCCCTAAACTTTGCAAGGAAACCTCCACCATGCTTCACCGTTGCCTGGAAACATGTGATAAAAATCAAAATGACAGAAGACCAGGAACAATAGATAAAGAGCTTGTTTATTTAGTGTTTGAAAAAGCCAGGACCCCATCTCCCTTTTCATAAGGAGATAGGAGACGTTTTTCACAAGCATGCTGGAGATTTTTATACACTTTTAGAATCCTGAGCCTGTTACCATCACCCTATGCTGTTTGCTAATTACTGGGTCATTTTCCACTAACCATCATTCCCTTACTCGTCTCATTTCCAGTAAACTCCATCCCTTCTGGCCTAGCCCCTATCTTGTTTGGCATAACATCCAGTCTCGGAAGCGTGTACTAACAGCAGCATTTATTAACTTTAGCATAACATAGCACAGCATGCCCTGAAAAAAAAAATGACCTGCTACATTGTACAAAACAACCTCGTTTTCGTGGTTAATACAAAGAATTACATAATTTTTACTTAATATTCCAGTAACTTGTCTTAGGTCATTTGTAGGGTAAATATGGCGTTACTTATGGCTTTATATTTTCACAGATATAATCATTCATATGTAATACTACATATCACAACTCCCCCTTTTCTATTTCACCACTTTATACCTGTGAATTATCACATTTCCCTTAACATAAGTCACACTTCCTGTTGGTTTAACTTCCATCCCTTTCATCCAGGGGTGGGTTTCTACTGGTTCTGTCCACCTCTGTAGAACCAGTAGCTCTGAAGAACAGCAGACACAGAACCAGTTCTTGCACAACTGCCCACCCGGGCTCTTACCTGATCTTTATTTTCTGATTTTTCAACAAGCTGCCAAACAAGGTACAGCTGCAGTTAAAAACGCAGGAAAAGAGGGCTGTTTCAAAGGCTGCTTCTCTGCACGCAGCGTGCTGATGACGATTTACAGGTGCGCGGCTCGCAGCGTGCAGGGAAGCACATCATAAATCACCGAACCTCGTAAATCCCAAACCGGTAGTTAATCCTGTCGTATCCCATCCCTGCTTCCATCTCCTTTTTCCTTGGTTTGGTTTACAACAATATTTAACATACAGGCATACGTTGAATACAGATACAAGAAATGAGGCCGATGATAATAATAATAATGATAGAAATGAATAAATCTTTCAACCAGGTAAAATTTGGCAACCAAGAATTTAATCCATACCATATCCTCTTAAATGTATTGGTATCTTCAACATGTGTTAAATGTGTAAAGCTTTTATTTTTGATTCTATAAATTGTAATTTATCTGTAATATTGAAACAACAAAGTCTGTCAAATTCTTCATACGCAATAATATATAATCAATTGCAATTCGATTCTGGAGTACAGATTTCCAAATTTCACCCATTTCATCAGCCATAGTAGCTATAGCAGACGATGTTTCATTAATACTTCATCCTAGGGCACATGGCAAATGTCCCAATTGAATGTTATCATAATATGTAGCTCCCCAGGAAAATATACCTTCTTCTACTTTAGACAATATTACCAATTCATCATTACAATCTGCAGAATATGCATCACTAAAGGCATATCTCTTTCCTCTATAGATCTTTTCTTGCGAATTAAGGTGTTCAGATTTCCCCCACTTAGTTATAGGCCAATGCACTGTTGGATATGTGTATATAATAACGTGGGGTTCTTTAGGTTTATATTCTTCCTCATGTTCCTGTACATGTTCATGTAAATGTGTTCCTTCTGGGTCTGTTGTGTCATCTAATATTGGCTCTTCAAAAAAATCTATCATGATGAAGACTAGACTTCATCACTTCATAATATAATTCTGTTTGCTGATTAATATTCTTAGTGTGTGCTACTGTCATAACCATAGTTAAATGTCCTATTTTACAAGGTCCTCCTACTACATTAGCAGGTATAAATGCATAAGCATATAATCCACAAAACATAAACCATTCTCTAGGTAGAAATAACACTTGTCCTATTGCTTCTACTTCTTCTGTTTCTGTACAGGGAAAAAGATCCCCAGTAGGCAAAAAATTATATATAACCTTTTCCTGTTTCTTCTCTGGGTGTTTATATTTCACACAATCATAAGCTGGTAAAATTGGTTTTACTTCAATTACCAACTTCTTTTGATTAGTCCACTTGTTTGGTTTCATCGGAGCTCCAAATAAAGTAATCACTTTATTTGACAAATTATACAAAGTATAAGAATTAGGTTGTATGGTGATTTTTGCCTTCACAAATAAAAACTTTCCTGGCACTGGAACAAGTGGACATAATATCAGAAACCGTAGTTTTTCCCTTTACACAAAAAGAGGAACTATTCAAGAGGAACTATTAGCTCCAGAAAAACATTCTTATTTCTCTCCATCGGTCCTCTTATATGTCTAGCACTTCTAATTGGAGCTTTAGGGTATCCAATTGTACATTATCTACCCTTCCATGTAAATGGAAGTTTTGCAAGGGCTATATTTCCACCCAAAGGCATAAGCTTCATCTGAGTACTTCTCAATTCAATATATGGCAGAAATAGCCCTTCCAAAGCTCTAAATCTCATATAGGAAGATGAATAATTACCATATAGTTCAACACATTGATTATACAGCTGATCCATTTTCTTGGACAAATCTTCATGACTGCTGGCTATATCATATGTACAGTTACTTTGGATATCTACCCAAATACAGATTCTAGCCTCAGCTGTGGGTTCAGTTAGTTTCAGTGGTGTTTGGACTTGATAATATTCACTGTCTGGTTCTGTATGGAAACATAGCTGCTGCCATGTCATAGGATAACCAGGCAATACATCAAAAGCCTCCATCCTTACCCTACACAAGGCAATAACCACTATCAATATCAACTTCATGTTGTGGTGTTCTAAACGGACTAGGCCCCCTCCCACCTTATGTCTGTAATATATATGTCAAAACTTACAACCAGTTGTCGGGGACTTAAAGCCACTTCTTTTTCCTTCTAGTACCACAGCAATTGTCCACACCAGTCTATTGTGTTATGTCTCAATATAATCAACAGTACAATTAAAAAATATACTACACCCAACCAAATGAGTAACTCAATCTCCCAAGGTTCCACAAATCTCCCAATGTTCCATAAACTGAGTGTACAAGCTATATATATCTATATGCAAACTAAATATCTATGTTCTTAAATGTCTATTTTGATGAATCTTACTTTACTTTTCATCCGGAGGGTGGGTCCACTGGTCCTTTAACCCTGGAGTAATGTGTCCAACCTTTCTCCCTTGTCCTCACAACTGACTCAGTAGACAACAGCACCTGGTATGGCCCCTCCCAGATAGGTTGCAATTTCTCCACCGCTCTCCACTGCTTTTTCAGGACCCAGTCACCACTTTTAAAGTCATGTACTTGAAAACCAAGAGGTGGTGTTTGTAACAAAAGTCCTTTATACCTTAAAGAGAAAAACACTGGGACAGTCCTTGTATATATTTTCTCAGAAAAACATCTTTAAGCTTATTCTAGGCATTCCCACACTCCCAGTATAAGGTAGTCCAAACATTTCGTATGGTGAAATACCCACATCTTTCCTGGGACAAGTTCTAATCCGCAAAAGAGCTAAAGGCAAACATTTCATCCAGGGAAACTGCAGTTCTAATATTAGTTTCTGTATTGAGTTTTTTAATGTTTGGTTCATCCGATCTACTTTGCCATTCGAAGCAGCGTATCTAGGAATGTGGTATTGTCAACCAATCTCCAATTGTCCCATTACCTTCTTCACTACTTGGGAAGGGAAATGTGTACCTCTATCACTATCAATAGATTCAACCAACCCATATCTGGGTATTATCTGTTCCAATATTATCTTTAGAGTCAACTGAGCATCTTGCACATGGGAATATTTTAACCCATCCAGTTAAATGATCAACTATTACCAGCAAATATTTCAAAATTCCCACTGCCGGCATTTCAGTGTAATCAACTTGTATTCTCTGGAATGGCCAAATAGCAAAATCCCGTCCCCGTGCTATTTGATTATGCATAATCTTTTTATTTATTCTTACACAACGTATACATTTTCTCCCTACTTGCATAGCTATCTTATACATGCCTCTACAAATATATTTTTTTTTAATACAATCTATTAATGCTTGTGTCCCCCAATGTGTTCTCTCACGCACTCTATTATATTCCGCATAAGTTTGTTTACTATTTGTAATCCATCTTTTGTTATCGATTTCCCATTTATCTGTTCTACACCTTCTTCTTTCATTTGTTTTTTCTTCATCTGTGAAAAGGTTTTACATCACATTCTAGAAGAGGAATTAAGGCCATTAACTGTGTCTCCTCACCCATCCATGCAGCTTCCTTTGCAGTCTCATCTGCTAATCTATTACCCACAACCTGTTTTGAATTTCCCTTTTGATGTGCTTCTATATGAATTATAGCCAGCCATTCCAGACCTTCAGCTGCTTTTAGCACTGCTTTTATGAGATCTACTTGTTTTATTTATTTTCCTTTACTGTAAGTCCCCTCTGGATCCAGATCTTTCAAAAGGTATGTAAAATCCTATGAGTCTCTCTCTCTCTCTCTCTCTCTCTCTATATATATATATATATATATATATACACATACATACATACATACATACATATGGATCTTTTGTTGTTCGGGTTTTCTCCCGCGTAAGATTCGAAGTATCTAGGCAACGTTTCGATGAAGTCTCATTCATCATCTTCAGGCTTCTGTCTTCGGCTCTGTGCTTCTCAGAGTGATGTGAGATTGCAGCTGCTTCTTCCTTTTAACTGCTAGTGGGGGTGTGACTTGATTGGGTGGGGGGTTGGCTGTGTTCTGATTGGGTGGGGATGTGTCTCATTGGTAGGGGGTTTGTCTGTGTTCTGATTGGTTGTGGGGTTGGCCGTGTTCTGATTGGCTGGAGGCATGTTCTGTTCAGGTAGGGGCTTGGTTGTGCTCAGGTTAGTCTTAGTTGCTGGGGGATTTGAGTTGGTGAGCTGTGATCTTGCTGTTTGGCTTCGAGTTCGTGGTCATGCTGCATCTTCATAGTGGGTGTCGGTTTGCTTCATGTATGGCTCAGAGGGGTTTGAAGTAGGTAGTGATGCAGCTGCAGTGCAGCTTCTTCTTGATAAGAGTGGAAGAAAAAAAGTCACTACAGAGAAAGTGAAGAGGGAAGATGTTTTTTTTTTAAACGTTTATAGTGATTTTGCAAGGAATAAAAGTAAAGGAAGGTAACAAACTACCGGTAGAAAACAGCCCACTGAAGCAATAAGGTGAGGAAAAAGGATTTTCTATGTTAGAACCGGGCTGAAGCATTTTGGTGAAGGGTGAAAAAATACTTTAAGCAAGAGGTAGAAAATTTTTTATTTAGCACAGGAAATCTCTGATTCTACATGCAAAGTAATATACAATTATTTTCATACATCTTACTTTAATCTCATTTTACATGTTAATTAGTCACACAGAATGTTATTAATACAAGAAACTGGCATTCACCTTCAACTATCCTACAATCTTATGTTCATTTCAGCCACATTTTAAAGGCACACAGGTACAAGGAAGTTTTGCAGCTCTACGTTATAAAACCCATACATGATCTACTTTTGACAAAATAAACTTTAAATCAGGGGTGTCCAACCATGGCAACCTTAAGACTTGTGGACTTCAACTCCCAGAATTCTGGGAGTTGAAGTCCACAAGTCTTAAAGTTGCCACGGTTGGACACCCCTGCTTTAAATGTTAAATGAAATGTTAAAACATTTCATTCTGCCAAGAGTGTTATTATTGCTGTAACATCTCGCTCTGTACAGGGGTGGGCTGCTGGTGGTTTGTGGGGGTTCAGGACAACCCCTAGCTAAGATTCTGTACAGTTCTGAGAACCCCCAAATCTCATTCCTGTCTGGCCCCGCCCTGCCCACCTCGCCCCTCCCAGGAGTCCCCACCTGGCCTGTTTTGGATGCAGGTAAGTGCAGGGTGTGCATGGAGGCTCAGGGAGGGCAAAAAGTGGACCTCCCGGAAGTTCAGGAACGCCGGAAATTGGCCTGTTTCCAGCTTCCAGAGGCTTCTGGAGCCTGGGGAGGCCATTTTTGCCCGCCCAGAGGCTCAAAAATGGCCCTCCCCCCACCATGGAGGCCAACTAGGCCACACCCACCATGGCCACACTCACCAAGCAACTGGGCAGAGAACCCTTGCTAAAAAATTTGAAGCCCACCTCTGTACCTTTTCCTTTCCCAGATTAAAACACTGCTAAAGAAAACCACCTTGAACAACAAAAAAGAGATCTTAAGCAATTTTCCTTTTTTCATTTTCCCCTGGCCAGAAATTTATAATTTTCTGAACAAAGGAGATTCTTATGCCAGAACAGATTTAAAATTAAAAATAGTTATTTCAAACTGAGCTTCAACAAGCAAAGATAGTGAGATCATTCTTACTGGGAGAATTCTTATTCTTATTTTATGTAATCAACTTACATAGCTACCTACTTGGCACACAACTCAGAGCAGCCTAAATCATCAATAAACAGTAAACGGTGTTATCCCCCTCATCAAACGCATTAGTGAGTTTATTCTTATTGGGAGAATTAGCATCACTGGAATGCTATAAAAACCAGTTTATTTTGTGTGATCAATTTATATAGCTATCTTCTTGGCACACAATCAGAGTAGCTTAAATCATCAATAAACAGTAAACTGAGTTATCTCCCCATTGAACGCATTCTGCAATAGAAGACTTCTTTGAATAAGGAATGTGAAAGGAAGCAGTTATCTGGTACCAAAAAACTGGGCAGGGTGTATATCGAAACTGCTGATAGAAGCATTCTCATGAACAATGGCATCTCCTAATAGTTACTAAACTGTAGTCAAGAGAACAGTTTAACTAATTTATAACATCCCAGTCTGCATGGATCAATGAAATCCAATTTTGCCCCCCCAGGCAGCTTTCATTGTCAAACAAATCCTCACTATGAGGGGAACCATAGTTAAAAACATTCTAGAATGTGAGCAGGCCTGGATCAGAGCTTGATATTGGACTACACATCCACATTTCTCCACATTTATAGTTGGCTAATATAGGCAGCAGACTGGCCATGAAAAAATGGGAATGACCCAGACTGTACAGCAAGTCTCATTGATGACAGTATCCCGGACTCTTGAGAGGCGTATGCGTAAGCACCAACACTCATTTTCTCCTGATGTTCATCTAGTATCAGTGCACTTGCTCTTGCTGATTGTGAGGCAAGGGAGAAGGTGGCTCCAGCAATGGGGCAGGTTGTAGTTTCCCGGATAAAGCTGCTGGTTCCGCTTCCACTGATTGACTGCCGTAAGCGCTGTCTTCTTTCAGCTCTGAGGTAGAGGAAAAAAAAAGGTAATAACTATTTTTTACTTTCACCATCCACTTGCAGCCTTACCGGTACTCCGTATTGTTACCTGCACTTTGTAGCTTGTCAAAAGTCTCTAATCTCTGTAGTAAACTCACACCTTCTGTCAGTCCCATAGAGCCAAGTGCTTCCAACAAACCTTCACGACTGCCACCAGAAATCTGAGAAAAATCAGAAATTAAAGGGAAACTCAAGGATGGCATCCATTCTCAAGTGGGAATATGTGAGAGAAGGATGACTGACCTCGTAGCTGAGTAGGAGTCTTCTGCTGGGGGAAACTGTGTCTTTGTACATGTCCACTAAACTGCAGAGACCTAATTTCTTGGCCAATTCTGTCCAATTTGCCCCTTGGCAGCCCTGGTTTAAGAGCTTCTCTAGTCTCTGAAGAACATCGTTATTCAAAAGTAGGATGTTACCTGACAAAGAGATGGGAGGTGGAGAATAAAAGTTATTTATTTGCAAAAAAAAAAAAAAATCAAAAATACTGCTAGTCTTACATTGCATTTCTATGCAGGAGGATACGTCCAAAATAGCACTGTGTCCTCTACGTAATCAGAAGCAAATGGGTACCCAAAATGAGTTGGCACATATCAAATCAGGCAAGTTAATTAGTTTGTAGTGGGAGTCTGCCAGATTTTACCCACCTTGGTTATGCGCAGAAGAAATACCAGCCTGCTTCTTTCCAGCATCCTGTTTTAAAACTTGTAGTAGTATCTCTCTTACCTACAAAGAAAGAAACTGGATCTGAAATATCCCTACTAAGTTACCTTTTAGTAAGGCAACACTTGTTAAAAAGAGATTATCTTTCCAGGGGGAACTGCAACAGTATATATGGGCCCATTTCACCATAAATGTAATGTAAAAAAACACATGGAGAGGAATGAGAAGTTCTTAATGGATGCGAGTAGTAACTGAATTAATTCACTGCTCCAACCATCATCTGCACAACTCCAGCCATTGCCTACCTTCTGGCTACAAGTCAGATCGAGTGGGGTATGTCCTCGACCCTGATTTGTTTCACGTGTTTTGGACTGTTCATTCTCCAATACGGGAATATAATCCAGGCCTTGCTTAGTCAGTTCACCACCAGTCTCTCCCGTTTCTGTGACCCATTCCTCTTCGTCCAGCTCAACGTCACTGTTTGGTTGGGATGAAGGGTCCAAAATGGGCTCATCATTTTCACATAAAATATCTGCTCCTGGGAAAGGAAATACAGCAGTCAGAACATTGCTAAAACGGAGCAAAGATTATGAATGATGTACATGCTTTTAAGCAAAACTTACAGAAGAAAGATCTAACTATGACAAACCTCAGCTATGAGGATTATCATTCAAAAGGCCAATACCGTCAGTGTGGCTGAAACCACTTTTCTTATCCCCCATGTCTAGAAAAATATTCTTAATTCCATCTTCGTTTGAAAAAAGAAGACTCAATAGTTCCATTTTTTTCTGTATCACATATCCCATCAAGGTTTATGTAGCACAAACTTATAGGGGCATCAAGAATCATTAAATATTAAATAAGTGGCTTGGAATCAAGGGGCATATAAATTTACTAAATTTTTTTTAGTAATGCTACAATCAATGTAGTCTGCAAGGTAAATTTGAAATTGAATGCACGTAAGGATGGATGTAGATTGAGCCATTCATCCTTTTTCAGGATGAATGCTAAATAACCAAAGGTGAATCCCAAATATAATTTTATACCAGACTCAAAACATTATAAAAGCAACTAAACAAGCTGGATTGAACAGTCCCAATCTGCTTGACAAAAACAGAAATGGGAGAAACAAATACTAGTATAAAAAGTATGTAGTAGATAGAGCCAAAAATATACAATTCAGGGACTGCACACAATAGCCCCTCTTGAAGCAGGATTCCTCTTTCCTCCCCCAATTCAGACAGCATTCATACAATCCACTGGACCAGGGGGTCCGAAACTCCCAGGCTGCGGCCACTACTGGGCCTTCTGGAACCGGGCTCAACAATCAGCAAACAGGGACCAATGGGGCTGCATGCACACCATGCTGCTCACACAGAACCATCCCCTCCCTACCCCTTGTCCTCCAAGCCACAAAAGCTGGGAACTGCTGCACTGGAGGATCAGAGAACCTGTTAAATGGAAAAACGTAGGTGGTCCTTAATTTATTATCACAATTTGTGACCAGAATCTCAAGTCATTGAACAAAATGATTATGAAGTGAGATGTCCAATAACCACTTAATTCAATAACCACAATCCCAGCACGCACATCCTTAGGTGGTGCTCAGGGATGTTTGGGGAATGGGGAAGGCCTCATCCAGGCCACTAACATGTGGCAACCTGCCACACCCTGGGGGGGGTGGGGTGTCCTGCTCCCTCTACCCTGTCAGAAGGCTTTTGAACGATTACGGAAATGGTGCCAGTTCCTACAGTACTTTGGAAGTTTCTTCTCAGAAGGAGGCTTCCAAAGCACCGGGAACAGTCACCATTCTCAAGCCTTCTGAAGGATCCCCCAAAAATAAGCCCTCCTGCAGACTGGTACGAAATAGCCTCGGTAGGAAGGCCATTCCCTGTGTTGGTTGGACATGCCTGTCCATAGCTGCAGAAACACTGCAAGTAAGTGGGGCAATTTGCAGGCCCTGGTGGGCCCTGTAACTGACCAAGGCTCCCGAGCCTGATAGCATGGCGAGCAGGCAGTTTTGTGTGAGATGGGTGAGTGGCTGAGATGGAGGGAGAGATAAGTAGGTGGAGGCAGCTGTAGCACCTCTGGTGGGTGGATTGTGAAGTGCCCAAATTTTTATCATGTCACCACAGGAATATTGCAATGGTCATTATGTGGTAGTATATCCTACACCAGTTATCCCCTAAATGTTGTGACCTACAGCAGCCATAACTATCAAGGCAGCACCATTATCCTGCCTTTCATTTATATTTCAACACGTTGTGTGACAATATAATTAAATCAACTATAAAATGGGTGTTTGATAGGAGATTGATGTGGCAAGGTGGAAACTGATAGTAAGAAACAAAAGTATCAGAATATGACATTTAAAATTTCCTGTTTTCAAAACGTGAATACTGTTTAACACAGCAAAGCAAAAAGTTGAGGAAAAGGTATGCCCCTTCCTTTCTCTAAACCTTTTCAACTAACCCTCAAAATGACGCTTATAAAGCACTGCACACCAGAACTACTATCAGACATAAGGAGTTTTTCCCCGAACGCCATCACTCTGCTAAACAAATAATTACCTCAACACTGTCCAACTATTTACAAAGTCTGCACTTCTATTGCTATTAATCTTCTCATCACTCCTTGTCATGCATCCCCTCCTACTTGTGACTGTATGACTGTAACTTTGTCGCTTGTATCCTTACAATTTATATTGACTGTTTCCTAGTATGATTTGATTGCTTATTGTACCCTATGAGTATTATTAAGTGTGGTACCTTATGATTCTTGACGAATGTATCATTTCTTTTATGTACACTGAGAGCATTTGCACCAAGACAAATTCCTTGTGTGTCAGATTTCAGATTTTCACTACTTCCAGCCAACCATAAACAACAGATACTAATAATACTAATAATACTTGGCCAATAAAGAATTATATACCATTCTATCTATTTATACCAAACCCACCATTTCTCAGAGGAAATAAATTATTCAGGATGTATTGAAGAAATGTATTACCCGCACTGATTAGCATCTTTGTAAGAATTGGAGAGCCCAATCCTGCTGCCAAGTGAAGGGGTGTATTCCCAGCAGACGTCTGAGCATTTACGTCAGCTCCCAGCTTGGAAAAAAAGGATACAGAGTGAGTGAAAGATAAAGGACAAACTTTCCTACCTGTGATTCCAAGATTCAAAGTAGATGCAGTCTATTGGACCTTGAAAACCCATGTCTTTCAGGAAAAGGATATGTTAATTAATAGTTAACAGCTTATCTCACAGATGCCAGCTTATTTCCTTTATTTCTTTTTAATAATTACAATACTTGAATGGAGCCAAAATAATAAATATTTTAACAAGTACAAATGTTACAACTAAGAAACCTACTGCAAGACCAATTATGTTTAGTGTGTATTATAACTACATAAATTTCAAAAAATTTGTTCACTACATTAGTTTCCCTCCTGATTAACTGAGCAATCTGCAGCAAGCAGCAAGTCAGTCAAATTGGTAAAACAGGGCAGAACTGAATAAAAGTTTTATGAAGGGGATGGAATCAGGGATGGCAAAATGGAAGCAACCTTTCTGTTAATCCTCCCTTGTATTTTTAAAAATGTTTTATTAATTCTACCATTTTATTGTCCGCATATATTTAGCTTTTATCCTTTACCGACATCAGCTCTACAAGGATCAAGAAACAAATACTATGTACCATTTTATCAGAACACCTAGAGTAACAAGGTCTTCCAAGAATGTGATTTTCACTGGAATGGAACATACAAAGTGAGAGTAAAATTCTCCACTTCTTGCTCTAAGAAATAGTATTCTGGATTCTCAAGATGCAATAGCTTCTTCCACTGAGGCAACTACATTCACAACAAAAGGCTGCCAAAGAAGAAATCCTTAAAAATACCAGCATTGTTTTAGTCTAGTTTTAGGATTTGGATGAAAAACAGATCACCTTTTAGGAAATAGTTATGAATCAAAGTTCAAATATATTCAAATCTTTAAGAGCTACTGTAAAAAAGTCTTGCTTTCCATTCCCCATAAGCTAATTCAGATATATTAATCAATGGATTTCTGAATGCCAGCGATGCAGCAATGTTGTCCTTTACCCACTGGTTTAAAAAAAAAAAGCTTTGTATTCACTTCTTTCTTAGTGCAACAAGGAGAAATTAATAACACATTTTGCCAAAACCAAGATAACCCACCTTCTCTAAATGTCCAAACCAGTGAATTTGATAGTTATGTAGACACATCCTTCAGTAGCTTAAAACTTTAGCTATTTAGGAATGGTTTTCCAAGCTACTGAAAATCAAAATGCTCACGATTTTATTATTTCTATTATTATTATCACTGCTGCTTTGAGTCACCCTTGAATCCCAGCAACTGCATGGACTAGCCCAAGGACGGCAAACCTTTTTGTTGTGGTATGCCCAAAGTGTGCGGGCGCATGATAGCGCACGCGCGTGCCGGCAGAGACGCTGTGGGGAGGGGCATTTGTCGGGAACAAACGTTGAATTAATGGAGCATTGTGTGCCTTTGCTGACATTGGACGTTTCCTGGACTTCTTGTTTTATTTCTTGCTTCCTGGATTAATTGCCTTGTTCCTTTGCTTCCTGGACTAATTGATTTATTCCCTTGCCCTACTGCATTTCTTGTTTTGCAGCCGTTGTGCTCACAGCTTTGTGCTGGAGGGGTGTGTGTGTGTGGGAACATTTGGGGAACAATAAAGGGGTGGGTTTGAACTGTCAGCTGACTTTGTTGCCTCTGTGCCATGCCCCGGGTCACCACAGTTCTCACTGCTACCACCATCCCAACCACTGGACTCCTAGTGAGCCTGCCCCACTTTAGCGGTCACAGTTCATTGTGAATTCCTGTGTGCGCGCCCAGTCTGCCTGTCAGGGGTCCACACAGCAGATGCAGCTAGCGGCTTCCTTCTGGTGGCCAGCCGTGGTCTTGTAAAACAGCTGCTCATTTGAAAGGGGGCAGCAGCTCCCAGGAGGCAAGGGAAAGCAAGTGGCCATGAGTTCCGGATCATGACCTAGAGCAGCCATATGATCTAGAGCAGCTGACAAGATGGCTCCCTGTTCTTGCCAGGCTCCTTGCCTGCTGCATTCTCCACCATCTCTGGCCAGGGTGGCGGGGTCCTTGAATGCTTGGTCTACTTGTCTGGGCTCTACACTGGATAGAGCTCACTGCCTCCTTATCAAGGGCCAACAGCTTTCAATATGTTGAAGTCTACAGACTGTTTCTCTAGAATGCTTCCAGCACACGCTCTGCAGCAAATGTTGAACGTGCTCCTTGAAGAACCAGGGCTTCTGAGAGAGAGGGGTAAGCTCAGTACTGACCAAGTCCATGTAAAAGCCCTCTGCCTGTTCTCAGAGCAGCAAGTCCCAGTCACCCCAGCCTAGGTCAGCAGTGTGGCATGGAACCTCAGCTGCCCAGCCTAGCTGTGTGACAGCCACAGCTATTCCTGCTGTTTGGCACCTAAAGGTCTCTGCATCCCTGTACCTCACGTCACCAGCTGACCTTTGCTATCTCCTTTTTCCTTATGTATTGTGTTCTTTATGTTACGTTATATTATGTTATCTTTCATATTATAATTTTGTTATGTTAGTTCCTCTGATATGAACAAGAATGGTTTGCTTATTTATCTATTCATTTATAAACAGTTACTTATAAATGGTCTGGGAGGATACACAAAGAGACAAGGAACCCACGACAAACTCTGCTAGTGCATTCTCTCTCATTTTCCAGCATTACAAAGTAGAAACTATAAAAATCTATCTTGTTCCCAGCTGGGCTACCATTTGTTCATGGTAACCTTTTTGTATTGTAAACAGATCTATCGCAGAACGGAGCAGGTTCAATGCTGCATCATTAGCGTCACTCCCACTCACCTTCTTTATCAAGCATGCAGCCATGTTAAGATTATCCATTTCAACGGCTAAATGTAAAGGTGTCCGTCCACTCTGCCATTCGGCCGCGTTCACATCAGCTCCTTTCTCAACCAGCAACTCAAGAGAGGCTAGGTTTGCACACTTCACAGCAAGATGCACGGGGAAAAGACCTGAAGCAACAGCAGTAAATATTATTCAACATTTAGCAGGACTGGGAGACTCATCCTTCAAGCCCAAACCAGGGCTGAAGCATCAAGCATGATAGAGGATTATTTACAGATCCAGACTGAGATGCTGAATTATACAATTGATAGTGTAGTACAGGTAATCCTCGTCTTATGACCATAATCACAGTCACCCTTCCTTCAACATCCAATTTGATTTCGGTGGTCTTGTAACGAGAGACTCCGGTTTCTTACAATTCCCGTATTACTCACCGAGATAGTTAGGTATCTCAAGAAGTGGGAGAGTCTGGGGGCCCAAATGACAGAGAAGAGTCTTCAACATCACTTCATCATCCAAATGTATAGCCAAATGCACAACTGAGTTGCCATATCGATCCAGCAAAGTGGGATCTGCTCCCGCCTGAAGTAAGAAACCAGCCACCCTTGGCTGATGGGTGATAACAGCCAGATGTAATGGTGTCTAAGGAAAAAAGGGTTAGAACCAAGTTCCGTCAAAAGATTAGAACAAGCTAACAAGATCAATAGATTGTCACCAGAGAGAATTTCTACTTGTATTTATATTTTCAACTACAAATTTACCCTTAGGCACAATCCAGAAATCAAATTACACAGAGCTGTACAGGTAGTCCTCAATTTACAATAGCTTATTCAGTGACAGTTCAGAGTTACAATGGCACTGAAAAAGAGACTTATAACCATTTTTCACACTTGCAACCATTGCAGCATCCCCATAGTAACATGATCAAAATGTGGATGCTGGGCAACTAACTCATATTTATGATGGTTGCAGTGTCCTGGGCTCACCTTTCACAACCTTTCTGACAAGGAAAGTCAATGGGGAGGCCAGACTCACTTAACAACCGTGTTACTATAGAACTGCAGTGATTCACTTAACAACTGTGGCAAGAAAAGTCATGAAATGAGGCTAAATTCACATTACAAATGCTTCAGTTAGCAACAGAAATGTTGGCCTCTATCGTGGTCATAAATTGAGGGCTACCTGTTTAAGTGAATGCAAGTATACCCCCTGATCAGATCTCTCCTATATTCATGCATACTCGTCTCTCACCACAAATGTGTTATCACTGAATTTGAGACACTACCTATTGTACCTGCTGTAAGTGATTTTTGATGTTGATGATCTGTTGATTAGGAACACTTATAGCCACCTGGACCAGCTGCATAATCACAGTTGTCTGCTCATGAATAATAGCTAAGTGCAAAGGCCTGTGGGGGAAAAAAATATGGATTTAAGAACAAAGAGATATAGCTGCTTAATTGTAACAGCAATACTAGTCGACAACCATAAACGAGAATTGCAATCCCTAAAGCCTCTTCCAATTTGCCCACAAACCCCAGGCATGCCTGGCAGTTCCCATGTAACAGAGCAGAAACTAACTGAGCTCTTTTTGTCTTTGTAACAGAACTAAGTGGATCATATCATCAGAATTCTGTTTCTGATTGATTATTGAATTTGTAATTAGCCTGATCTGAAGAAGTTCCAAAGAAGCAAGTTTTTATTCATCTTTCTTTGAATATACAGTAGTGCTATAGATTATATATGGTGTTAGTTAATTAAGGACTGTTTTATTTTGGTGTGATGTAAAGTGATGGAAATCAAGCTCTGTTTAACCTTCAGATTCTTCTACAAAATGTAGCATTAGTTCTCAATTAAAACAACATGAAAAATAGTTGGAACAACTTGAAAAATCTGTGGTAGCAATGCTACATAATGCACACTAAATTCATTTTAAACACACAAGTGCTAGCAATATAAAACCATCATATACAACTATGTAGAGAAGCTACTGAGATTTACAAACATTCCAATAACTTTCACAAGAAGTGAGAAAGCTTTGTATCATGTATTTTTTTATCTACCATTAATTTTATAACAATTTTCCCTTAGGTTGAGCTTGGCGTACATTTTATTGATTTTTTTTTTTTGCAAATGTGTTTGGAAACACTTGTTCCACGGTTATTATTTTTGAGAAAAATTGCCTCCATTTTACCATGTAATTTTATATTGCATGATAACATTATTATATTATGTTGTAATTCAGTAACAATTTATAGTCACGTGAAAAAGTAAGTACACCTCACGTAGGTTTTTTTCCTCTTTTAACATATGTGGATATTCCAGTACTTATCTTCATTCTATAGTTAGTCCTCAACTTACAACCATTTGTTCAGCAACCATCTAAAGCAGTGGGCCGCCAATTGGTGGGCCGCGAGAAAACTTTGGTGGGCCACAGAGAAGTCTCACCCACAGAGCACCCCCCCCAAAAGCAATTAATCCAGGCTGTGCAGAAACACAAGGCTGCGCTGCCCACATGGCCCGCGGGAACCCTACCCGCCCACTCACTCCTTACCCGGCAAACTTGCCTGCTAAATTGCTATTTTTCCTTTTTCCGACCATCATCTGTTCTGCTGTGCCGGGAGATTTAGATTAGCTAGGAAGCAGAAAATGGTTGGATTTCTTGTTTTCTAGCTAGTCTTTAGATCTTCGGCTCTGCTTTTAAATACAGCCGAACCTCCCTTAGGACTGAAGGTTTGCTTGCAAGCAAATTCAGTGCAGACTCACAGCAAGCAAATTTGAGATACTGAGCTAGTCAATGGCAGATAAATAGATCACTGAATGATTCTGTGAGCAACTCAATCTGCCTGCTTTGCCTGATTTTGGATAAAAGTTGCTCTTTTTTATAAAAAATTCAATATTTACATACATGGTGTGTTGTGAGTTAATTTTGTGAGTTTGCTTGCTAGCAAATTTTGTGAGTTTGCTTGCAAGTAAATTTTATATGACAGACTGAGCTAGCCAATGGCAGATAGATTTCTGAATGAATCTGTGATTCTGTGAGCAACTCAATCTGCCTGCCTGTTTGCCTGATTTTGGGTAAAAGTTGCTCATTTTTTATAAAAAAATATCAATATTTATATAAATATTTATAATATTTACATACAAGCCATGCCCAACCAGTCACATGACCACCAAGCCACACCCACAAATTAGGTCACACCCACAGAACCAGTTAGTGGTCCCTGCGATCTAAAATTATGAGTTTGGTGGTCCCTGAGGTCCAAAAGGTTGGCGACCCCTGATCTAAAGTTATAACAGCACTGAAAAAAGTGCATTATGACCATTTTTCACATGATTGCTGCACATCCCTAAGGTGACATGATCAAAGTTCAGACATTTGGTAACTGACACATATGTATGACAGTTGCATTGTCCCAAGGTCAGGTGATCAACTTTTGTGACCTTCTGACTAGCAAAGTCAATGGGGAAAGTCAGATTCACTTAATAGCCAAGTTACTAAATTAACAACTGCAGCGATTTGTGTAACAACTGTAACAAGGTCATAAAATGAAGCAAAATTCACTTAACTGTCTCACTTAACAACTTCCTTCAAATATTTTATACCTGTAATATATAGTTCCTTTAGAAAGAAGATGGGTTCTGGAGCTTCTGGTTGTTGTCATGGCGATACAGATGTGGGTTAGCGGAGCTCCGCAAAACCCAGCCGATTCTATTTGCCAAGAGGTCCTATGGAGCCAAAGCCACCCTGGAGGGGTGACAAAGATAGAGGGGCCCCTTTGTTGATCGTGAGGGATGGTGGGCTCCTCACCTGATCTGAAGGAACCTTTCTGACTAGCGGAAGAAAGGACAGCCATTATGGCCAGACCAAGGCTGTGACAACCAGGACGAAGGAAGCAGGAAGTGATGATTTTACAGCAATGTATTTGATCTGGGTGAGAGATTTCTAATTTCTACCTTGGACCTAACATCCCCAAAAAGTGGTTAAAAAAATTGGACTCTACAGTGCAGAAGGAAAGGAACATTTTTTCCCACCTCCAAAAGAATAGCAGTGAGTGAGATTTTGAGCCGATGACAGATCGAAGTAGAAGACAAAACAACATTAACAGGAAGTTAAAATCTAAAGTAAAAGGAAAGATGGACTGGTTATTTTAGGAATTTAAACATTGCTTAAGGCATTGAGATGTTTTCCCTCTTTGTTCTGTTATTCTGAGTGGAAGAACTTTTGTGGAATAAACTTGGATTTATAAAGGTGAAAATGGAATGAAAGCATGAGGGTGACACCTACTGGCTGGAGAAGACGTTACACATGTGAAGAAAAGCTGATAAATTAGTTTACTTTATTGTCCTTGCACCTCGTACAACGAAATCAAATACCATCTTCAGTGTGCATCATGGCCATGACCATGAAAATAAACACAAACACACATCCTTCACCCTTCACACATTGAATTGAAAACCCCCGACACCACACCAACACTGCACTATACAGCAGAATTCAAAAGAGCTACTGCCCTGGGATAGAAGCTGTTTTTCATCCTATTTGTCCTTGTTTTTATTATTCTGTACCATCTGCCAGATGGTTAATAGTTCAAAAAAGGGGTTCCCAGGATGAGATGGATCTTTGAGAAGGTTTTGGAATTTCTTAAGGCAGCGGGAGCTATAAAGCTCTTCCAAAGAGAGGTGAGGGCAACCCATGATCTTCTGGGCAATGACTTTAACCCTCTGGAGTGCTGTCTTATCTGCCACCGTGCAATTGGCAAACCATACAGAGGTGCAGTATGTTAAAATGCTCTTTATGGTGCAGCAGTAGGTCACCAGCAGTTTCTCATTCAGTTGTTGTTTTCTGAGAAGCCTCAGGTAGTCTAATCTCTGCTGGGCCCTTTTGACCAGGGCTGCAATGTGGGCACCCCAGGTCAGGTCCTCTTTTAGGGTAACACCCAGAAACTTAAAACCGGCCACTTGCTCCACTCGGTCTCCATTGATAAGCAAGGGCTGGATGTCTTATCTGTTCCTTCTATAATCCACTATAAGCTCCTTGGTCTTATTGGTGTTGAGGACCAAGTTATTGTCTCCACACCACAAAAGCAACTGGTCTACCTCATCTCAGTAGGCAGACTCATCCCCCCTAGAGATAAGTCCCACCACTGTTGTATCATCTGCAAGTTTGGCAATAGTATTACTAATGTGAGTGGGAATGCAGTCATGCACATAAAGAGTATAGAATAAGGGACTCAACACACAACCCTGTGGTGTACCAGTGTTAAGAATAAGGGCTGAAGAGGTATGATTACCTAATCTGACCCTCTGTGAGCAACCAGACAGGAAATCCATAATCTAAAGGCAGATTGAATTAGAAAGCCCAAGGTCCAGAAGTTTAGACACTAGTCTACATGGAAGAATTGTGTTAAACACAGAACTAAAATCCTCACATAGCCCTCCTGCTATTCTAGATGAGTCAGAGCAGCTCACAATCCGAGATTCCAAAATATTAAGGAGGAAAAAGAAGAAGATTTGCCAGATGTAATGGGTGAGATAATTGCAAAAATATTGAAAACAGAAAAAGAAGAAATTGCGATGGAAATAGACGAGACGTATAGAGTGCAGACAAACTATGCAAGAAGGCACAATCTTCCTAGAGAAATTCATGTTCGACTGATTAAGAAGTCGACGCACGATGAAATATTACACAGAACGAGAGATAATCCAGTAGAACATAACGGAAAACAAATAATTGTTTTTAAACAGGTGCCGAGAGGAGTTAGGGACTTGAGAAGACCGTACCACTTTCTTACAATGAAGCAAATAAAAAATACAACATCAGTTTTAGATGGTTGATGCTGGAGGCAATTATGGTCAACTGGCAGGAGGAAAGACATCTACTAGACACAATTGACAAAGCGGAAGATTTCTATGATCAAACAAAGATAGGAAATTATAGGCCAATATCTCTATTAAATGTGGACTATAATTTTTTTGTAACTATAATAGCTGAAAGATTTAAGAAAATACTAAATAAATTTATACACACAGAACAAAATGGCTTTCTTCCACTTAGACACTTTAGCAATAATATTACGACAATTTTAGACATCATAGTGAAGAGTGTAGTGGAGAACACGTAGCATTATTATTCCTGGATGCTAAAAAGGCCTTTGACAATGTAAAATGGAGTTTCATTCTGCAACAAATTAAGTATATGGATTTTGGGCAAAAATTCCTAAATGTAGTATAAGCAATATATAATAAACAACAAGCTAGGATATTGATAAATGACCATACAACAAATAAATTTGAGATATATAAAGGAACGAGGCAGGGATGTCCATTATCACCATTATTATTTATTTTGACTTTGGAGGCACTAACAAGAATAATTAGGAAAGAACCGGAAATAAAAGGACTAAAAATAAAGAAAGAAGAATATAAATTACAAGCCTTCACTGACGATTTGGTTTTTATTTTAGAAGATCCGCAAAATTCGGGACCAAAATTGATAGAGCAATTAGAGGAATTTGATGAAGTAGCGGGGCTAAAAATTAACAAGGAAAAAACTAAAATACTTACGAAAAATATGACAAATGTACAAAAAGAAAATTTAACAATGATAATGGACATCCAAGCGACAAATAAAATTAAATATTTGGGAATTGTAATTTCAGCAAAATGTATAACCCTCAAAGAGGACAATTATACCCCACTAATCAAAAAAATAACTGAAGATCTTAGGAAATGGAGCAACCTAAGACTTTCCCTTATGGGGAGAATTGCGTCTATAAAAATGAACACATTACCAAAATTATTGTTTTTATTCCAAAATGCTCTGGTAAAATTAGAGAAAAACTTTTGATCAATTGGATAACTTTTTTGATCAATTGGATAAGCTAATATCAAAATTTATATGGCAGGGAAAAAAGCCCATAATTAGACTGAAATTGTTAGAGGACACTACTGAAAGAGGAGGATTCGGCCTATCAGACCGGGAAATATATTACAGAGTGGCCATTCTGACTTGGGTTAAAGATTGGATAAGTGTTAAAAATAAAAGATTATTAACATTAGAAGGATATAATCTACAGGCAGGGTGGCATACCTTTTTGTGGCAGAACAAACACCAAATTCATAACTATTTTCAAAGGTATAAAATTTGTCAGATCTTATTAAATGCGTGGAATAAACTAAATGCCAATTCTACATTGAAATACCAACTTGGCTATCTACATTAGAAGCATTAATGTACACACATTTATTGCAACGAGGACAGGTCATTACATATGAGAACATATTAGATGAGAAGGGTGAGTTAAAAACAAGACAGGATTTGAAGGATTTGGGATTTGAGATAGAATGGTGGGCCTATTTACAATTACAGTCGAGGTTTAGTAAAGATATGAAAGAATGGGGTATTAATAGAGAGAAAACAGAATTAGATAAAATATTATTAGGGATGGATGAGAAACTGATTAAAATTTTTTACAAATTATTATTGGAATGTAAATTGGAAGAGAAAAAGGTGAAAGAAATGATGCTGGCCTGGATGAAAGATTTGGATATGGCATAAATTTGGAAGATTTTATGGGACAGGAATAGGAAAATTACTTCGATGGCATCATATAAAGGAAATTTACATAAAATGTTTTAACGATGGCATATCCCACCATCAAAATTAGCAAAAATGTAACCGAAATTATCCACTAAATGCTGGAAATGCAACAAAGAAATTGGAACATACTACCTTGTATGGTGGAAATGTGAAAAAGTCCAAATATATTGGCTGAAAATTAGAAACTGGTTAGAAGAGATGTGTAAAATTAGACCTGAAATTTTTCTATTGGGAATCAATGTTGGAAAATATAATGAGATAATATACCTAATAGTTCATGTCACCACTGCCGCGAGAGTAGCTCTTGCCCAAAGATGGAAAGGAAATGATATGCCAGAAGAGATGGAAATAATTAGAAAAATTTGGTCGTGCGCTGAAATGGATAGAGTAACTCAAGAATTAAAAGATAAGACTGAATCTGATTATTATAAAATTTGGGAGAAGTTTTACCACTGGTTTAAAAAAAGAAAGGAGTAATTGTAACAAAGATGATTAATATTTATGTACATATGTAAATTTGTATTTTTTGTTATTTATGCATGTTCACTGTTTTTAATGTTTTTTCTGTTTGTTCATTAATACAATTTATTAAAAATAATAATTTCACATCATCTGCAAAGAGGACACAGTTGCTTTTAATGTTGTCACATACGTCACTGATGTAAAGCAGAAAGAATGTGAGTCCTAAGACACTGCCTTAGGGGACACCGCTATTAACTGGTGCTGCATTTGATAGGGCCTTCCCTATTTTGACCATTTGTTGTCTGTTTGACAGGAATATGGCTATCCACTTGTGCAGGAGTCCGAAGATGCCGTAGGAACTAAGTTTCAGCAGTAGTTTGTCGTGCATCACTGAATCAAAGGCTTTGCAGAAGTCTATAAATTGTGTCTATTGCTTTACCCTTGTCTAGATGTGTGGTCCAAATGTTTCTACACTGTAGGAATTGCAGATTACAGGGCAAATTTTTCCTGAAACCAAACTGCTTGTTAAAAAGTAGGTTGTTTGTTTCTAAATGTAGGGTGATGGATTGGTTTATAATAGATTCCATGACTTTACAGGTGACGCAACACAGTGAGATTGGCCTGTAATTTTCTAACAGACTAGGGTTTCCCCTTTTAAAAATAGGTATGACCGCAGCTAATAACCGTAAGTCGGGCAGGAAGCTGGTTCTGAAAGATACCTCATAGATTATGCTTAGAGGTTTGGCTAGAGCAATGGAAACTTTTTCAAAAAGTAGGCATATAATCCGTCAGGGCCAATAGATAGGGATGGCTTTAGGTGCTGTTTCAACGTTAACTGCTGCAAAGTCAATATGTAGTAAATTGTTACAATTTGTTGTGGTGTGACTAGGAAATGGGGGGCAGCAGCCATTGCTCTCGACAAAGACTGAACTGAAGAACTTATTAAAGTGGTTGGCCTTTACAGTTTCATTGTTACAGTCTTCCCCGTTAGGCCCTTTTAGGGGTGGGATAGATTTTGAGTCTTTAAGTTTGGCATTAACAAAATTATACAAGGCTTAGGAAGAGTTCAAATTTAACAACTCTTCCTCCAGTTTGCAATGGTGATTGATACATTCCACCTTTATCTGGCAGCCTAAGGCTTTGTAGCAGTTTTTAAAATTAGTTCCGTAGCCAGTTTTGCTGGCTCACCAAAGAGATTTTTTTTCTTGGATGATAGCTTTCTTATTGATATGGGTAATTTGTTTTTATTTTTGGCTTTAGGAGTTATTTTTTGGTACGCATAGAATAGATTAATGACTCTATTGTGCTGTATTGCATTCTCTGACAAAGCAATGATTGGTGGATCGGGGAAATACTGTAGACATAGGCTTCAGTAAGGCATTTGACTAAGTAGCCCACAGACTACTTTTGGTAAGAAGAAAAATGTGGGTTAGATAGCATCACCACCAGATGGATTCGTAACTCGCTGATCAGCTACACTCAGTGTGCAGTCTTTACAGGAACTACATAGAAATGGAGGGAATGCTCAGGGGAGTACCACATGGTTCTATACCAGTGATAGTGAACCTTTTAGTTGTGGTGTGCATGCCAGTACCCACAATGCAACACCCCCCGCCCCTCCCCCTTACCTGCACTGCTCATGCACGCGCCTCCCAGCTGATTTTGGGCCCATTTGAGGTATTTTTCGCCCTCCCAGAGGCTCAAGGGAAGCCTCCGAAGGCTGAAAACGGGCCCATTTCGGCACTTCTGGTATTTCCAGAAGGCCCATTTTTCAGCCTCAAGAGGCTGCAAGGAAATTCAGAGGTAAGAAAAGTAAGATTTTAAAATTAGGTAAGAAAAATCAAATGGACAAGTATGGAATAAGTGACACCAGTAACTGTGAGAGGGATCTAGGAGTTTTAGTGGCAATCACTTAAATATGAGCCAACAGAGTGCTGCAACTACCGTGTTTCTCCAATAATACTCCTCCCCCACAGGAAGGCCCAGCACTTCTTTGTACGCATGCAGTGAAATTAAGTCCTGCCCCCAAAATTTGGGCCTATTTAAGCGCATGCATTCTCCACCATTTCTCACATTGTTTGAACACAAGGTGAAGAGACATGGGGGGAAGGGCAGAGGGGGGGAAAAACTTGCCAAACTCACCCCACGTGCAGCCATGCCTCGCCACGGGGCCGCTTCCATCGGCCATTAGGAGCGCCCTGCGGGCAGCCTAGGCGAGATTGCCCCACACACAGCCTCGGCTAGAGCGCCTTGCAGGTAGCCACACCTTGCCACCGGGCCGCTTCTATTGACCATTAGGAGCGCCGTGCTGGCGAGGTGAGGCTGTGCATGGGGAGATCTTGCCGAGGCTGCACATGGGGCGATCTAGCCGAGGTTGCCCGCAGGGGAAAAATTAAGTCACCCCTTGAAAAGACTGCCTAGCCGCTTTTGGGGGGTGAGGTTGTAAAAAAATAAAGCCCAGCCTTATTTTCTGAGAAACATGGTACCAAAATGCAAATGCAGTCCTAGGCCTGTTAGTATTAAGATCAGGGGAAGCATCCGTACTTCTATACTGCTTTGCTAAGACCACACTTGGAATACTGCAAGATCAAGACTGGAATATTGAGTCCAGTTTTGGCCTCCACAATATAAAAAAGATGCTTAGAGTCCAGAGAAGAAGAACAAAGATGATTAAGGGATGAAGGCTAAATCATACAATGAACTGTTGAGGGAACTAAATATGTCTAGTCTAATGAAGAGAAGGACAAGAGGTGACATGATAGCGGCCTTCCAATATTTGAGGGACTGTCACAGAGAAGAGTGGGTTGACCTATTCTCCAAAGCAATTGAGGGCAGAACAAGAAGTAACAAATGGAAGCTTATCAAGGAGAAATCTAATCTAGAATTAAAGAGAACTTTCCTGTCATTAAAACAATTGATCAATGGAATGGCTTGCTTCCAGAAATCGTGGGTGCTCCATCACTGGAGGTTTTTAAGAAAAGATTAGACAACCATTTGTCCAGAATGATATGGGATCTTCTGCTTGAGCAAGGAGTTGGATTAGAATAAACTCCAAGGCCTCTTCTAACTCTATTATTCTGTATGAGATCTGCTAATTAAATAATCACTACAATTAATCAAAATAATTGTCATTCTTCATCTTTTCTAATTTGCCAGGAATTTTCCTGATTTATTTGAATTTTCAAAATTATTTTAATGTATTTTATCTTCTTATGAAGTTCTACCATTTCCAATATCGTTTAACTTTATTTGGCAATCTCAATGCTTCTCATCCTGGTTTAGGTTTATGGATCAATTCTAATTCCTTTACTTTTCATTGTGGTTTAATTCTGATATTTTTCCTGATTTGCTATAAACTTCATTAAATTCATCTTATCGTAAGCCTTACTTGCCTCCTATATGATTGCTTCTGACATTTTTAGACTCGATTTTTATTTTTTTAAAGAATTTTAATTGCTTTTCCTGTTGCTTTTAATACAAAATTATACACACACTCCTCATAATTTTATATAACATTGGAGATGCGTAATTTCACCAACGATACCACATAAGGAAAACTATCTTGCTAGGTGAGTCGAAGAATTTGTTTCTTACAAGATATGCTGAACCAGGGATTACAGAATTCTTTTCCATGTAAGGTTCTTTAGTTAAGTCACAGAGCTGACATAAATTTGCACTGAAAGAGTATCTCCATAATGAAGAAAATACTAAAATAGTGCCAAGAAATTTGAAGACTAATTCTCTGCAGATGATCTCAGATTAGGAACTCTGATCTTTCCAAAATATACTTACGTATCTCCATTTTCATCCTGACAAGCAGCTAAGTGTCTTTGGACAGCCAACAACATACGTGGGTCAGCAGTAACTGCGTAATCCAAAAGGGCCTGAGCACTGCGTCGAGCTACCATTAGCATCCAGGAACTGCATTCCTGAGCTAGATGAGATGAGGAATGGGAAACTATTAAAACAAGCAATGCAAGCACAAAGATTTTCATCCCAATCACTCAATTCTTTGCTACAATTCCATCTTTTTATGCCTTTTTTTCTTAAAAAAGAGAATATCTAATTTACTGCAGTGCTGATAGTATGTAATGAGAAAAATCTCAGAGTGCCTGTTTTTCAAATTAGGTACCATAATATTGGGTAAATTACTTTGATCTAAGTCCACGTCCAAATGCCTGATCCTAGGATCAGTTGGTTATGGCAACAGCATGGGCTTGCCAGCAGATTTGAGGAGTGACACGTTCCCCACCCCCCAAGATCTCATGATCACACTTTAGGCACTCAACAACTAGCCTTCATTTATGGCCATTTGCAGCATCCTTTAGTCACATGACTGCAGAAACCAGCATTTACTTCCAGTTTCTCACAAAAAGCATTCTTTGTGAATAATGGATTTGCTTAATGACTGCAGCATTCACCAATGCACAACCACGTGCTGACTTGCTTAAATGACTGATACAACTTACAACTGTAATTCTAGACTCAACTGTGGTCATTAAGTCAAGGACTACCTATACGGAAGAGAAAGTTCGAAAGCTAGAAAACTTTGGAAGGTCTGTAAAGGAATGACTAGATCTCTATGTTTTATATTTCTATATACCCATTTATTGTTTGGAAAATAAAAGTTTGAATTCTCGACAGTTCCAATGTAACATGATGATGTACCAGTCTTTGAGAGAAAACCAAATATGTTACCCCAAAAAACTGTAGTGGTTTTCACAGGGGAAAAACAGTTTTTCACAGAGGAAAAACTACCTTCAGAATATAAATCACAGAAGTTTTGAATTAGATAAGAGAAAAAGAAAGCTTCAGAGTTGACTCTCCTCCTCTGGTTTAGGAGCAGATTCTAGTATTTGAACATCCCTTTTTTAAAAACGAATTATCAATAAAGATTAACTGAGTTCACATATATTATGTTAGATTAGACTTTCTTACGGAGCCAACCTTGTAATAAATAGCATTTAACGATTACTATCCCTTCATAGTGCTTTACACCACTAAGTGATTTAGACAGCATACTGCACCCAATAATCTGGGTCCTCATTTCACCAACCTCAGAAGGATGGAAGGCTGAGTCAACCTTAATCCAATGAGGATCGAACTCCTGGCAGTGGCAGAGTTAGCCTGCAATACTGCATTCTGAAGGATAAGGTTCATTCCTTAAGTTTGTGAGTTTGTTTCCGAACCTTTTGTTACCAAGCTAGGTAACATCTTCAGCAGAGTTTAGGGGATGTCGGTGTCAGTGTTCTGTTTATAAGGGCTTAGTGTAGTCAGTAGATCTAATCACTATGCCAGCACAATTCGTGCTAAACTCACACTATTTTGCAACAAGCTCTATTCTCACAATACCGCAATATTTTTAAGGAGTTTATGGAGCCTCCTTGAAAGTGAGCAACCTACTGGTCCTTGAGAATAACACCTGCTTTGCTATGTGACTAACAGTGTTTCCCAACATGGGATCTGGGGGTGGGTGGGGGGAATTTGATTTTTAATGGGGACAATTAAAAAAATGAGCTATTAACTGAATTTTTGAAAGCCTGCTAATTGTTCTTATAGATTTGTGATGGGACAGCTGTGTTTCATTTACCTATTGTTGTCTTTGTTAAATGCATTTCCTAGGGCCTGGTCTGAAAAGGATACCCCAGCTGTGGGGAGGAGGAAGCAACTGCCAGCCAGTCAGATGTGTTCCCACTAAGGATCACAGGATAGCAGAGTCTCTCTCTCTCTCTCTCTCTCTCTCTCTCTTTCCTATGGGCTTTGCTGCTGGGTGGTTGCAGGGAGAGCTGCTCTGTGGGAAGATAGAACCAGGACCCAAGTTTAAGTAAGAAATCGTTAGATTTACATTTATTTTTAGTCTGTGTTTTTTCCCAGGCTGTGTTTTACAAGACTTTTCCTCTCAGAGCAATCTGGGGCTGAGCCACGCATCCGTAGGCCATGCCAGGCCTGTGGGATTCACCTCCACTTGAGGTGAAGCTGACTAAATTGGAGTCTAATATAAAATCTCTCTGCGGCAGGCATCAAGCATCTCACTAACTTAAGTACACTAAAGCTGCAATAATATTTTCCCGGGAGCAAGCCCCATTGAAGACAATGGCACTGCTGAGTAGACATGTATAGGATTGCATTGTAAATATGATGCTTGAGGTGAACTCAAATTGCATTTTGGATTTGTTAGGTACCTTTATTTTAATATGTATAGCAATTAATATGATCAAAGTATTGCAGAAAAACCTTTCATTAAAATTACTTTGTATTTATGCATGTCAGTTCTTTATTATATGCTTTGAAACTTTCTTTGCAGTTTTTTCATATCCCTTCATACTATTATTTTTTAAGTTCCTCGGTACTTCTGCTGTCTTTCCTTCTTTTGTTTTTTTCTCTTTCACGGATGCCATGTTCTTTGGAACGTTGTTTAAACCAAGTTAGTGGCCTTTTAGGCTTCCTCCGTGCGAGAAGTTCACTTTTTGAATAGTAAGAATTGTATGTCAGGGGGGACATTAGGATTTTAGGGATACTTAGGTGGGGCACGGCCAAAAAAGGTTGGGAACCACTGGTCTATAAGAAAGCTTATCCTGTATTGGGCTGGGTGCAAAAAAATCAGAAAGGTGTAAGTTGGGCGTGTCCCTCGGGACTGGCACAGGCGAAGTTCTACAATTCCTTGGGTGGCAAGGTAGCTGGAGGCTCGCAAGCTCCAGCTGGCCTGATCTGCATTTGCTTGCTAGAGGTTGCTAACTCCGGCCAGCCTAATCTATCCTTGCTTGCTAGAGGTTGCAAATTCCAGCCAGCCTGATCTGCCTTGCTCGCTGGAGGGGAAAGAAGCTGAAGGATTTCAGAGACCCGAAGGGCAAAAATTGAAGCACAAGGTGCCCCAGGGGGTGGGAGGCCCAGGGCAGCTGACCTTGTGCTCTGCTTAACAACCCTCATGTTCATTTAGGGATGCAGTAGGGAAAGGAGAGGGTGAGCTCATTAAGGGAGGCGGTTTCACTTTACAGCTTCTCAACATGCAACCATAATGGGCAGACTCTATTACAATCATATCTCAAGGACCATTTGTATACATATACTATAAATCTCAGTTGAGTTAATGAAACCCTCATAAATAACCGAGCTCACCTATGTAAAGCCAAAACCATCTGATAACTTAAAATTACATATAACCCAAAACAAAAAGAAAAGGACAGTCTTGCGAAAGTGAGCAACACCTTCAATAGCACTTTCTAATAACAGCACTTATTTCTCATCACAAGTATCAATTGTTTAGCACAGACAAATGTATTTATGCTGAAGTTTGATATGTGAACTATATATATATATATATTTCAGTAACTCAGAATACAAAGTTAGATTTTACAACTTTGGGCTACTTTTGAGATTCTGAAGATGTTTATTTATATATCGTGATGAAACTCAAAAATTCATAACTATTAAAAGAATAAACATGCAATTATAAATTACAATAAATCGGTAGAGTTTATGACTGTAGAGTAGAGAAAGAGTCCGGACCATTTAAGCAAATTAAGCCGACAGCCTAGGCTTGAGGCATGAGTGCCGTGCAACAGGGTGAGCTCCCGTTACTTGCCCCAACTCCTGCCAACCTACAATTCGAAAGCATGCTAATGTGAATAGATAAATGGTTACCACTTTGGTGGGAAGGTATTGAATGGTTACCACTTTGGTGGGAAGGTATATTCCATGCTCATCAACATATAGTCACACTGGTCACATGGTCACAGCAGTGTGTACAGACAACACTAGCTCTCTCAACTAAGAAATGGAGATGAGACTACCCCCTAGAGTCGCAAACGATTGGGCCTTTAGTAATCTCAACAATGAAAGCTAAATTGAGGATGCTTCCCAACCACAGAAAAAATAGTTTTTACTTATCTCCCCAGACATACCATGCTGCAGCAGTTCAATATAATCACTGCCATCTTCTGAAGGATGATGTTCACTATCTTCCAGTCTAGCAGTTCTGGGCATTTGGATACCTCTTCCACCCTGATAGTTGCCCATAGGATGTGATCCAGATATGTAGATGCTGTTGTTATATGGATTATATCCTGAAGAATGCCAGGGACTACCAGCTAGAAGAGCAGAACAAAAAAAAAAGGCCATGCAATTTAGACTATGCATGCCTAAAAAGAGTCATTTTAACTGTTCATAATATTGGTTGTTGCTGCAAGTACTACCTAAAAAGTCAACTCTTTTTTTGCAAGCTTTGAATGCCACAATATATGACAATTCATAAGGGAACTATAATCACCACTCAACTATTCAGCTATTATTGTATCATGAAGACCAAAACTGGACTTGGTATAAAGCAGAGAACACTTCCATCTGATCTTGATTCTATCTCTCTGTTAATGCCGCCTAGGATTGTATTGGCTTTTTTGACAGCTGCAGTACACGGCAGGTTCATATTTAAGTTTCCAACCTCACCATGAGTTTAGAACACACCAGAAAAGCAGAATCGAATGAGAACACTTTTGTAAAAGTTCAAGATTAAAGAGTGTTTCAAGTGCAAAATGATTTGAATATCATGTGTGTTTTGCACATCTACAATAAAAAGCCTTTGATTTCAAGTTAAATTGCAACAGACTATTAAAAAATTAAAACCCAGAAAGTCCTATCAAATATTAATATTTACCTCCATTAGAACCAAATCCACCAGCTCCACCGCCAGCACCTCCCATAGGCGCACCGCCACCGAAGTGCTGGGGGAACTGGGGTAAGATCTTCTTACGCTTCCTTTCTACTTCTTCCTTATCTGCAGCCAAAGATATAAAAGAATAATCAATTATGTGCCCTGCCACCCTGTTAGACACCAAAAGTAGCACATCACATGGAGTGCCCTGTACCTTCTACCACTGGGTAGTATGTAAACTGCTTGGAGTCACTCACATCACCCCCTCGCTTGCGCTTCAACTGAAGAAACACAGTGACTGGACGATCTATTTTTGACTTGTGATAAGGCGGAGTACGGAAAACAATGGCATACTGTAAGGACACAAGACATGGGTTTAGTGCAATCACATATGTCACGTACCCTTGAAGCACATAAACTCTCAAACTGTTCACCTGCTGGTTTCTTCTTTGATTTCTTGTTTTTCTTTTTCAGTGGTATTATGTTGGACTGGGCTTTTATGATCATGTTTTTTCAGTGTTTCCCATGGTTCTGGAGCTGTTTTCCCCTTTAGGATTATCCATGAAATTTTGCTTAGTCTCTCTCTTGGTTTGTTAAAATCAGCTCTTTTAAAGTTTAAGACACTGGTTGGATTACATTCTATTATTTGTATTTGCATTATACTGAATTCCAGTATGATATGGACACTCTTGCCTAAGGTTCCATCAACCAACTCCCTCTATCACTTCTCTCTATTAGTAAGAAAATGGTCCAGTATAATTTTTCCCCTATTCCCTCCTTTACCTTTTGGATGACAAAGTTGTCGGTTAGGAAACTGTTTGATTTCTCACTTGCTGCAAAGTTTGTCTCCCAATTGATTACCCAAAGGGTAATCGCCTGGAGGGTTGAGGGGAGCCGCAACTCCCCTCCCTGACAGGAAAAAAATCCTCCCAAAGGCAAGCTGCAGTGGTGGTCCTAAAATGGCCACCATGAAGACGAAAAACAGTCCCAGAAACAAAGACTGTGCTGGAGCTCTCCGCTCAGCAAGCGGAGTGTGAACCAGGAAAAATACATGGATTTTGAGGTACCCAGGTATTAAAAAATAAAGGACTATTTTGGAGGAAAGTGTGTGGAAGCAGTGACCAGAGAAAGTGAGAAGGAAATTGGATTTTATAAAATTGGCTTGAATTATTGTATTGGATTAACTTGGAGGAGAAAATTTAAGGGAAAATATTTGAACACAACAAAGGTTTAGAAATTAAACTGGACAACTATTGGACTATTGGCACTTAAAGGGCATATCTAAATCCTGAAATTGAGTGTGTTGAAAAGAAAAGAAATAATTGCTAATGATTGAAATTAGCTAACTTAATGAAAGTAACTATATTTAACAAAGAAAGTTAAAGTTAAAGGAGGAGTGGATTGTGGAAAAGACTCAAGAGTGCCACCTGATGGTAGAGGAAAAAATTTCAGTGACTCTTTAATAAGTGCTTGGTCTTTCTAGTAAATTGGACATTGGAACTTAAAAGAAAGTAAAAGAAACTCCATTATAGTAAAATAAAAATCCTGGAAAGGTACATCAGAATATTACAAAGAGAAAGATATTTGAAAATATTGTCATAGAACCACCAGGTGACTGTGGGAAACAATTGGGAAAGGGCCAATTAGAAGACCTGGAACAAAGGCTTAAGAACATTGATTGTTGGAAATAAACTTAAAAGAGACTGATGGAAATAATATACTGGATTGAACACATCTATTAAGGAAGAGGAATACATCTATTAAAGAAGAGGAAAGAAAAGGAAAAAAGGAGAAGATATAATGGAGGACTTATTTGTTAAATTAAGATTGGATTTGCAAGATATAAGGAAAATGATGAAAATTAAACTTGAAATGTGCAATTACGTATTACAGAAATTAGAAATGGCGACTCAGCTTGTAGAACAACAAAGTAAACCAGAGGGGGAGGAGTTTAACAAAGAAGAAGCCAGCTTTGAAGAACAAAGGGAGCAACAATTATTTAAGCAGGGGAGAAAGGAGTTAAAATTAAAAATTTGCAGTCTGATGTGATGACAAAAGGGAGAATGGTTCAGAAAATGAAAAAAAGGGGAGGGAAAAAGCAGAAAAGGGAAGTACAAAAGAATAATTGAAAGAGGGAGGGAGATAAACTTAATAATTGGAATGAGAAATGGAGGGGAATCAGAATGGGGAAAAAGGGAATTAAGAGAAAGGACCAGAAAATAAAGAGAAATAGGAAGCAAACAAGGATGAAAAGAAATTACATTGTTAAAACAGCGAGAGATAATCGGTGAAAAAAAAGGACAGGGAAGGAGATTCCACAAGGTAATATGTTGTGATATATAAGAATAAGTATTGAAAATAGATAAGTATGTAACTGATATGGGGTTTTTTTGTTTTCTTTTCTCTTTCTCTTTTTCTATCGAAGGATGATCGCTACATTAGACATGGAACCTGATGAAATATGGAATTGGGAATTTATAATAGGAACATTATATATTAATTGATGATTAGAAAGGGAAAAAAGGGGGGAAATGAAATGAGAACCATTATGGAAAGATTAATCAGTTGCTATAATTAATTGATTCGATTAATATTTTTGTAATGTATAGATGTCTTATAAGGTGATTGAGAAAATGTAATGTAATGCAGAATCAGACAAAAATATATATATTTGTATTACATAATAAATAGGGAGAGTGGTATTAAGGTAGAATGAAGGTGGCTAACTCGAATTATTAACGAGAGGACAATTTTGAATTAATAAAATAAGGATTGATAAAATTGCAAATGTGACAGAAAAAGGTAATATGGGAAATGAACATAGAAATAAGATGAGAATCTTAGATAATATTGTAAAATAAGATATGAGAATATCCTAAGAAAAATGAAATGTTATAATATGAATTGGAATTGGATAAGATAAATTTAATATTTAATACTAATAAGGATAATGTGATATGAAATTGAATAAATAAAATGAATAGGTAACTATGGTCATGTTTGTAGTGAGATGTGAAACTTGGAACCATACTGCATGCCAAATGATCATTTTTTATTTAAAAAAAAAACAAATTGGAGAGGGAATTAAATAATGAAATTACTAGGTATGTTTAACTGATATGGTGGTTGGCATTAGGAGAGAGTAATGAAATCTTGAAAATAAGCAATGATGCCACACTGTTAATGTATTGTTGTGCATGTGCAGATTTAAATAAAAAACCTTGATTACAAAAAAAAGTTCACCCTGTTTATGTTCTAAAGTTTGAGCTTCGTGGGTCTTGGGTATGTTTCTTATATCTCCTACTTTGTAACAGAAATTTCCATCATTTCCATCACTCTCTACTTCATTGTTTTTTTAATTTATTTCTTCTCTTTATTCCGTTCCTCCTTATGTAATTGGTTTTCTAGTGGCTTTCCCTTGGAATTAGGTTGTAAAGGTCGTGAAGATTGGTCCCCTCCTTCCTCAATTTAGTTTAAAGCTCTTTTGATAAGATGAGCCAGTCATTTTTCAAATATATCCTTTTCAGTTCTTGTGAGGTTCATGTAGGTCAGAGGTGTCAAACTCAAGGCCTGTAGGCCGGATCCAGCCCTCAGGATGCTTACATCTGGCCCGCGGGGTCACCCTGGAAACAGCAAAGGATCAGCCCATAATGCCTCTGCACACACAAACCAAGCTCTGTTTTGTCCGGCAGAGAGCTACAGGAGGCTGTTGTGGGCAAAAATGAATGTGGGGCAGCTGCGCGCGGCTCCCAGGATTCCGTTTTCGCTGGCAAAGACTAACAAAACAAACTAAAAACAAAACAAAAGGAAAAATGTTTCCCCTTTTGCATTTGAGCATGCAAGAAGGGACAGGAAGAAAGGAGAAAGGGAAAGAGGAAAGACAAAGAAAAAGAAAGGAAGGTGGGAAGAGAGCAAGGATGGAAAAATAAGGAAAGAGGGGAAGGAAGAAGAAAGGAGAATGAAGGGGAAGGGGAAGGGAAGGGAAGGAAGGAAGGAAGACTATAATGAGTGGGAAAGAGGGTGTCGGGGAAGTCCTGCCTTAGCATGGGTCTTGTTTCATGCCCACCATGGCCACTCTTACCATGCCATATACCCACCTACCCCTGGTCCTCCAAGATCAAACACAACCCTGATGCGGCCCTCAGTGAAATTGAGTTTGACGCCCCTGATGTAGGCAATGCCGACTATGGTCTAGAAAGCTGAAGTTCTGTTGATGACACCAGTGTTTAAGCCAGTGGTTAGTTTCTAAACTCCTTTGCTCCCCCATTGGATGTTGGCCTTTATATTTATAAGGATTAGAATGAGATAAAATAAAATATCTTTGATCTACTGCAATACAAAAACGTTACTCTACAGAATCACACTACAAATTTTTTATACATCTTTAGTCTATCACACAAACTGGTTCTCATGATTGAAGTAATCAATACCTGTTTATGCACATCTGTGGGGGAGAAATCCCCAAAGGCCTGCCAACCATTCTCATCATCTTCATAAAAACGCACCTCAATATCATCTAACAGAAAAGGTAAAAAATGATAACATTTGACTATGAATACTTAGTCCAATCCCACTTTGTCCCATTATTATTATTATATTACCATATCGATAAATTTATGATATATTGTCAATCATAAAAATGTAAAAGATATTGGGTGAGATACTATCAGGTAGTTGATGACTTCTTATAGTGTTTCTCCATATCAGGGGTCGCCAACCTTTTGGACCTCAGGGACCACCAAACTCATAATTTTAAATCCCGCGGACCACTAATATGAATTTTGAGTGAGGGTGGCTTGCTGACATTGGTAGGGGACAGAGAGAGAGAGATCCAATCTAACCTTGGAGGGCTGGCGGTGATGCGCTCTCTCTCTCTCTCTCTCTCTCTCACACACACACAATACACAGAGGTCCCTCACACACCCACACACCCTCCAAGGCAGACACATTCCTAACCTCCATTCTCAGAAGCAGAGAGACAGAGAAAGAGAGAGAGAGAGAGAGGTGGTATCCTGCAATCCCAAATAAAGAATGATTGATCAGTAGGAAAATGGGGTGTGGGATTTTCCTGTAGACTTTTTGGGGGATTTTCCCAGGGTCTCTTTCTGCAGAGACGCTGGGAAAATCCCCCCAAAAAGGCTGCAGGAAAATTTTCCTACTGATCAATCATTCTTTATTTGGGATCGCAGAATACCATTTCCAGCTCCGTTCTCAGGAGTGGGGAGAGAGAGAGAGAGACTTTTGGCTTCATGCAAGGAAAGCAGCAGTAGCAGCAGAATCTTTCTCTCCCCCAAACTCCGCTAGAATGGCACAGGTCTTGGAGCAGGATGCCTTGCAGGGTCCCAAAGACTCATTTCTGGCAGAGTTTGGAGGAGAGAAAGAAAGACTTTTGCTGCTTTCCTTGCATGCAGCCAAAAGTGGAAGAAAGAAACAGAAAGAAGCAGCCCCGTGGTCAGGCCAGGCGCGTGGGCAAGTCCCTCCGCATCCTTTCCCCCTCTCCTCACTACCTCGTCTTGTTCGCAATGCAAGCGACGCAAGCCTTGTGTTCCCGCAGGCCATGTGGGTGTCGCAGCCTTGTGCTCCCACGCAGCCTGGATTAATTGCTTTGGGGATGCTTTGGGGGTGACATTGATCTGTGGACCACCAAAATTTTCTTGTGGACTGCCAGTGGTCCCCGGCCCACCGTTTGGCAAATACTGCTCCATATCATGCAAGTTAAGAGAAATGTAGACTAGATGGCAGCAAAAGGTGACCCAAATATTATCAAATTTTGATAAGTCAAAAGTCATTATCAGTCATGTCATTATCTTCTACAGTAATTTAAGGATATTGATGACAATCTAGATGAGATTGTACCTCCCCCAATGGAACAAATGTGCAATTTGAAGAACTTCTTTTTTAAACTGATACAATTATCTTACATTTCAAGAATTGTTTTATCCCCTGCACCAGTTCATTTGGTAACAATGACTGTTGCTAGCAAGGAACTATTTGTCAAAATACAGTGGTACCTCAATACTTGACAGCTTAAAAACTCATTGAATTTCATACTTGACACATTTTGAAGCAAAAATATTGTCCCTGTACCCATTGTATTTGTGGTAATCAACGTGATGTGATAGGAAATAAAAAACAGTCACAGAGAGTGGACAGGCCATGGAGGGAAGGTCATTGACACAGTAAAAGGAACAGACAGGAAATCCTTCCCAGCTGAAATAAAGGGTCACGTGTTAAGTCATGTGGTCTTTTCATATTCATCATTTTTAGTCCTCATCATGCCTCCTGGAACAAATTAATGATGAATACCAAGATACCTCTGGACTGGTAATGTCCAGACTGGGTTATCACAATGTATTTTAAATGTGGTAGTTTTTGAGATTGTCCAGAAATGGAGTCCTTTGGTAAAATTGCCTTATGTACTTGCTTTTACTGAATCTGTACTACCATACCTCTTGCTGGCCTTGTTACACAGGTTTAATGTTTTATTATATTATAGTTTTTTTCATTGTTTTATATATTTAGTAGAGTTATTTTATTATATCATAGTTGTAGACTTCAATCTGCTTTTATCATTTATTTTATATTATATAATAAATTTGGGATTATGTTTATTAATAAAAAGTAGACAATTGGTTCATGCTAGTTACTATTCCAGATCAAGATAAACTGCTATGAAAGAAGTAAAATCATGCAGTCTTCAAATCTGGAAGGAGGGAATCCCAAATTCTACTAAAAATATTTTATTGAAGTCTAGTACATTTTGGAAATGGATTTCATTCCCAAGGACAAAGGAAATCAAATGCATGTTTCTAAAAATAAAACTTTTGTATCCATTTCAGGAGTGAAAGAACAATGCCAAAAATAAGCCAGATTAGACATGGTACTTACCTTTCTGGACTTTATCACACAGCAAATATACTTCATCTCCACCTCGCACTGAGCCTGCAGTCTTATCCATCCGAGATATTTTTAAGTTGGAAGCTCCAGGAGACTCTGTTGAATAAAAAAAAATGGAGATGTATAAAATTGTTCCTGGAATGATTGTACAACTATGAAAATGTACTAGATAAAGGAGTCGTCATAAGGCTTGCAATTTTGGCTAATTTTAATGAACAGTGAAAAATATAGAACATGAGCGGAAAGGTTGATCTTTCAATTTGTAGTAGGTTCTGAGACATTCTGAAGGAAGCAATAAAATTCTACCAATTCAAAAAAAATTAAATAAAATATTTTAAAATATGAAACTCTTATGTTAGAACTCTGATACAGGGGTGGGATCCAACAGGGTTAACTATCGGTTCGAGATTCGGTGATTTATGATGTGCTTCCCTGCACGCTGGGAGCGCACACATGTAAATCGTCATCAGTGCACACCTGTAAATCGTCATCAGCACGCTGCATGCAGAGAAGCAGCCTTTCAAACAGCCCTCTTTTCCTGCTTTTTTAACTGCAGCTGTGCCTCGTTCGGCAGCTGAAGTTGAAAAATCAGGAAATAAAGATCAGGTAAGAGCCCGGGTGGGTAGGTGGGCAAAAACATCAGCATAGAACCGGTTCTACAGAGGTGGACAGAACCGGTAGAAACCCACCCCTGCTCTGATATGAAGATCAGCGTAGAGGAACTTTTCATTTAAGGTCTGAAAGAAAAAGATTTATGGTCACAAGCCATCATTTGTGGCATTATTTATTTTCCAGCATACAAATATTCCTCAAAAGAGATGGAACAAATCCAAGAACCTTTTATCTCTGGGATATGCTAATTTCAGACATGGACTTCTCAGACTGCATTTCAACAATGTGGCTAACTCAGACAAACAGATGCAAGATGACTCACCTTGCAAAAATAATTCGTTTAGAAAGAAGAAAAAGGGAAGTCACAGAGTTTTAATTTCCTTCTAGCAAAGAAATTATGCAATACCTGACTGGAGCGGGGGGAAGAGGAACTACAAGGCATCCTCTTTTTTCCTGATGAAGATGTCCTATTGCTTCTCATTTTACTTTGCAACTGTGTCACTTAGTGATGAAATTCCCAGACTCAATTATTATAGTTAACCGAAGACTACCTGTACTACCACTTGAAAGCTCTAGGATTCATATCAGTGATATCACTGGACAAGACTGAAAATTCTGCCTCTATTTTGTAGGAATCCGAGGATTATAAAAGGAAGGGCGAGGGCTTCTGGAAGTTATATGCATTTTATATCTTAAATATCTTAAAGAGAGCCATGATGGTGCAGCGGTTATAATGCAGTATTGCAAGCTAATTCTACTGGTTGCCAGCAGTTCAATTCTGACCAGCTCAAGGTTGACTCAATCTTTCAAGGTTGATACAATGAGGACCCAGCTTGTTGGGGGCAATATGCTGATTCTGCAATTCACTTAGAGAGGGCTATAAAGCACTGTGAAGCAGGATATAAGTCTAAGTGCTTATATGACACTGAACTGTTTTGCTGGCAAATTTTGGAAATATGAAATGGGAACCTCCAGAGATCACAAAATGGGACTGCATTCAATCCATGAGCTCCTCATTCCAGTGGAGAAAATACATAGCATCTACAATGTTCACTGGACCAAAAATCGATCAGAGCCATACAAAATGGCTAGCAAACTCCTCTCAAAAACAGTTGCTAATATAAGGCTTTTCACCTTCATGGCAAACAGAAAAACCATCACATATAGCAACAGACAACAAGTGGTCAGAATTGGGAGTGTCTTATCAAATTCTGTACCTGTCAACAGTGGTGTCCCCCAAGGCAGTGTTTTAGGACCAACTTTTTTCATACTCTACATAAATGACCTCTGTGATCATATTAAGAGCAACTGTGTTCTCTTCGCTGTTGATGTAAAGCTATTCAACACCACCACCATTACTGCTACCCTTCAAAAAGACCTCGACTATGTATCAGAATGGTCAAAACAAATGGCAACTTCAAATCTCAACAAATAAATGCTCTATCTTACATACTGGCAAAAAAAAACAGAAAACAAAATACAAGCTGAATAGTCAAGACCTTGCTGATGATCCAAACTCTGTCAAGGACCTTGCAGTACTCATCTCTAATGATCTAAGCGTTAGAGCCCACTGTAACTACATAGCCAAAAAGGCATTAAGAGTTGTTAACCTAATCCTACGTGGCTTTTTCTCTGGTAATATCACACTACTAACTACAGCATACAAAACGTTGAATACAATTAATATAAATGGACTTAATTCAGCCGTTAAAAGAAGGAAAACTTTCCATAAATTAGAGAAATTAAAATTTGATATAATCTGCCTACAAGAAGTACATATTAAAAAGCAATATGAACAATTGTTGATATAGCCAAAACTAGGGAAAATATTTACTTCCTTGACACAATGCAAGAAAAGGAGTGGTTTTATATAGAGACCATTCCAGCGAAATTGATTTATACTGATGATGGAAGAATACTAATTGTGGAAATAATGGATAATAATACGAAAACACTCCTGATGCCCTGAATGACAAACAAGAAGAATTTTATAAAAAATTACATATGAAAATAATTGAACTGGACTATGCGAATATAGTTATGATGGGAGATTTTAATGGAATTGTAGACAACAAACTGGACTATACAGCACAGAAAACAATAAAGCAAAACAGAAAGACTCTCCCTAAATCTTTTTTTAAAATGGTAGATGAAATAAACTTAAAAGATACATGGAGAAAAAGAAATGCTAAAACTAAACAATACACCTTCTACTCAAATAGACACTTCTCATGGTCCAGAATAGATATGATATGGATGTCAACAGAATTGTTAACTAATATTCAAGAAATAAATATTGAAACAAGTACTTGGGCAGATCACAATCCAATGACAATTAAATGGAAAGGACAAAGAAGAAGATCTAGATGGACGTTAAATAATACTATTTTAAAGGGAAAAGACTTCACACAGTGGATGGAGAAAGAATTGGCTTTTTTCTTTAGAGAAAACAAAAAAGAAGATACATCAATCCAGAATGTATGGGATTCAATGAAGGCATATACCAGAGGCTTGATAATAGACTATACAAGGAAAAGAAATACCATGAAAAGATTAGCCTCTGAGGCATTAGAGGATGAGGATAAAGGACTTGAAAAAGAGCTACAGAAAATGCCACAGAAAAAGGACATTAAGTTAAAAATGGATATAACCAAACATAAAATGGGTCTAATAGAAAAAGAAGAATTAGCACAGAAAATTAGAGGTGCTAAACAGAACTACTTTGAAGATGCAAATAAACCAGGTAGATGGTTAGTATATAAATTGAGAAAGGAGAAAGAATCAAGGAAAATATTGCAATTAATAGATGATCAAGGCCAAGTTTGCTATGGTAGTAAAGAGAAGAAGGAAATCATTTGAGACTATTATGGGAAACTATACACACAAGAGAATATTGATGAGGAGTCAAACAGTACCTACAGAATGCTAATCTACCCCAGATACCTAAAGAGATTGAAACAATGTTAGAAAGCAATATATCGATGATGGAGTTAACTGAAGCACTCAGGAAGCAAAATAATGGAAAGGCACCAGGCCCAGATGGACTTCCGGAAGAATTTTACAAAACATTACAAGAATCGTTGAATCTTCCACTGCTAGAAGTTATGAATGAAGTTATGTTAAAGAAAAGGATACCTAAATCATGGTCAGAAGCTTATATTACACTTGTTCCAAAAGAGGAGGTTGATCCATTACAAATTAAGAACTATAGAACTATTTCCTTACTAAACGCAGATTATAAAATTTTTGCTTAAATATTGGCAGAATGACTTAAAAAATACTTAAATAATTTTATCCATCCTGATCAAAATGGATTTTTGCCAAAGAGACAAAATAAAGACAATATTAGAGTAATCTTGGACACTTTGGAATATTACGAGGCACATCCTGAAAAACGAATGGCTTTGATATTTCTAGATGCACACTGTATGTACATATATGGAAGATGGCCTGATGTTTTTATGTTTTATGTTTGTTTTAAAAACCAATAATTTTTTTAAAAAAAGAGTTGTTAACCTAATCCTACGTAGCTTTTTCTCTGGTAATATCACACTATTAACTAGAGCATACAAAACATTTGCTAGACCAATACTTGAATACAGCTCATCTGTCTGGAACCCGGTATCTGATATTAATACAGTTGAGAAAGTCAAGAAATATTTCACAAGAAGAGTTCTCCACTCCTCTAATTGTTGCAGAATACCTTATGCCACCAGACTTGAAATTCTAGACCTAGAAAACCTAGAACTACACCACCTTCGGTCCGATCTAAGTATAATATATAAAATTATATATTGCAATGTTCTACCTGTCAATAAATGCTTCAGTTTCAACCATAACAATACAAGAGCAAACAATAGATACAAACTCAAGGTTAATCGCACCAAACTTGATTGCAGGAAATACGACTTCAGCAACAGAGTGGTCAATGTCTGGAATACTCTACCTGACTCTGTGGTTTCTTCCCCAAACCCCAAAAACTTTAACCTTACACTGTCTACTATTGACTTTACCCCTTTCCTAAGAGGTCTGTAGGGTGCATGCATAAGCGTACCAACGTGCCTACCATCCCTGTCCTATTGTTTATTTTTATTTTTCTTATATGTATCCATTTCATGTATTCATAACTATGTTATACTTATACCTGTTACCTTATAATCGCCTGACAAAATAAAAAAAAAATATCTAGTTTTTTGTCTATATTTAACAGCCTTATAAGCAGGATTGTAAAAATATGAAAGTACTCACAAATGTATATGCACAATCCTGCCAAATCCAAACCAGATATACATCATAGTAAATACCCTTAAACCATGTCAAACATGCCTATGGATCAAAAATTAAACTTACTGCTATCATGAATCGGGTCAGAAATAACAGGGTTCAATGCTAAAGTGAAGTTTCCACTACTATCACGAAGATAGGCATTGAAACGTAAACGAACAATGCTGAGATCCATTGTCTTCTTCAACTCTTTCGCCTCTTGTTCAATCAATTCTTGTTCAGATTCTGCAAAAATAAGATGCTAAGTTATAAATACTACAAACAATCCAGAATTCACATCGAAGCAAAATTTCCTCTGAATACTAAAATCACACATCAAATATTTTTCTGAATACTGGCAATCCTCAAGATACGACAGGCCATTTAACAAATGCTTGAAGTTACAATGCACACCCCAGAAGCTAGATAGAACTGTTTCAAAATTACAAATTTTTCAGCGCCCCCGCAGTCATTCGCCTTTATGGCCAACCGCAAAGATGCTGCAGCACACCCCACCCATTTCCCTTCCATCAGACCCGGCTAAATCTTCAGAGGCATTAGGCCTGCTTTGCCCACACGCTTGGTTTCACGTACATCTTCCCACCCCCATTCTATCACTATTCGCTTACTTACCTTTTGACGAGTTCAAGAACTCAGGGTAGGGAAGGCCGCTCCTTTGCTGGGCCGCATGATACAATAATGAATAAGAAATTGGGTCATTTTTGCTTCCACTGCAATTCTTTCCTCTCCAGTCAGCATAAACCACTATGATTTCTTCCTAGTTCTACCAATGGCTAGCTTTACCCTAGTGGCGTTAAGAAAATCACACCTATTTTGGTTGCTTGCAAGTCTTTCCTCCACAACCAGCGTAAATTGGCAGTGATTTGTGGGGAGGAAAGAACTGCAATGGAAGCCAAAGAGATGGGATTTTTTTTTCCTCTTTGTTCTACCAGCGTGAGGCTAGCGTAAAGCTAGCGCTGGTGGAGCTAAGAAGAAATTGTGCTTATTTTGGTTCCCTGAAAGCCTTTCCTCTCCAACCAGAATAAATCACTAATTTTTCTTCTTAGTGCCCCCAGCATAAGACTAATGTAAAGCTAGAACTGGCGGTGCTAAGAAATTGCATTGATTAATGCTGGCTGGAGAGGAAAGGCTTACAAGCGCCGCTTTATACTAGTCTTATGCTTGTAGAGCAAAGAAGAAATCGCATCTCTTTTGCTTCCATGACAATCCTTTCCTCCCCAGCCAGGGTAGATCAGTACCGATTTATGCTCGTTCGGGAGGAAAAGCTTGCAAAGAACCAAAATAGGCAGGCACAATTTCTTCTTAGTGTCACTGGTGTAAAATTAGTGCTGGCAGAGCTAAGAAGAAATCATAGTAGTTTACGCTGGCTGGAGAGAAAAGAATTGCAACAGAAGCAAAAAGTTACCAGATTTCTTCTTTTGTTTTTAAATTAAATTCTATTGTGTATAAACCTTAAAAAAACATTGAACGTGGTAGTCTTCAATACATTTTGCATTTAGAAAGAAGTCATGTACAATTATATACATTTATGTACATATATACGTTTAAACGTTGTAGTTTTAAAATCTTTCTCGTTATTCCTCAAATATAAGGTCCCTCACCTCTTCCATATTTCACCTTAAATTCTTATTTCAATTTTATGAACTCCCTTTCATGTCCCTCCAGTAGTAAAATTTATTCTATATTTTACGCTATTCTGATTCATCAACCTATCCATTTAAGCACATTGTAATATCAATCATAACATCCTCACTAGGGATTTCACTTGCTTTCCAATTTTGGGCGAATATCATTCTTGCTGCCGTGACCACATGTATAATTAGATAGGTATCGGCTTTGCTAAATTTCTCTTCCATTATTCCCACTAAGAACATCTCTGGTTAGTAACGAATTTTGAGCCACATCATTCCCTCTAGCCATGACCAATTTTTGTACCAGAACTCCTGAGCTTTGTTACAGGACCATCATACATGATAGTAAGTGCCCCGTTCTTTCAAGCACTTCCAACAATTGAGTGATTGGTTTCCATACATTTCGGCTAGCCTAGCTAGCCATGCATAGAACATCTTGTACAAGATTTCCTTGTATGATGTAGCTAGTGTGATCTTTTTTGTTTTGCTCCCAAATTTGCTGCCATTGGTCCAAATTTATATTACGTCCAAAGTCCCAAGCCCAGGTCACCATCCTTTCCTTAACTTGTTCTTCATATGTTTTGAAATCAAGTAAGTATCTATAAATGTTCTTTGTTTAACCTCTGGTCCTGTTAAAATTTTATCTAGTGCTATGTCTTGTAGATGGATTCCCCATTCTTTTTTGTCTTTTTCGTACCTTAACTATATTTGGAGGTAGGCCCACCATTCCAGAGCTATTCCTTGTTGTTTTAATTCCAGTTTGTTTTAGTTAGCCCTCCTCATTTAAGATATCTTTATATGTAATGGCCTCTGTCTGATTGTATAAATCTGGGTATACTACTGCTTCTAACAATGATAGCCAGCCTGGTATTTCCATATAGTTTTGGTGTCAGGGCTCCGACAGTTACCCCCATTTAAATCATGAATCTGTAGCCAACTTCCAGAACTTAAAGATGATTTATTAGGAGTAAAGATACTGGCGCTGCCTGGGTGTAGCTGACTCTGAGACACATCATTCATTGTCACTCTTGACCCTGGTTTTCCCCCACCCCCTGGGTGTATCATAATTCATATTCTCCAATTGAACACATCCATAGCCAAGAGTCATCAATCATACTCTTGAGTTAGAATTTTGCACAGCAGAAACTTCAGTCACCTAGAAACTATCTTTGAAAACATTTATGGAATGTAAGCTGCCCACTGCTCCACCCCCACTCCCTTTCTGCTGGCAACTCTAAAAAGATCATAGGAATATTTTATGAGTTGGCATTTAGAATTTTATTTTATTCCAAATCAAAATTAAGGCTTATTGAATTTTATGCCTTAAAAGTATTGATGAGCCATATTTCCGCCAGACCACAGATATGCATGCCAACCCTTTTATAGGTCATGTCCTTCTAAATGTAAAAGTCTTTAATTTTTGAGGTTGATCCAGTCCTTGATCCAGGTTAGAGATGCCGCATGACAATATAATTCCCATTCTGGAAGATTTCTTCTTCTTGATTGTGCCGCATGGCCCAGCAATGGAGCAGCCTTCTTTACACTGACTTCCTGAGCTCGGCAAAATGTAAGTAAGGGAATAGTGATGGGTTGGGATAATACGGAGAAAGTCCTGTGGACTTTGGGGAAACCAAAGGGCAGGAGGCAGAACATGAGATATCTTACAGGGTAGGGAAGGCCTCCTGGAAGTGCCCGTGCCTGCATTAGGCTTCCCTCGGTTTTTCCCATTCCAGAGTCACCCTATGCTCTATGTTGAATGAATGCATTGGGGAAAGTCGGCACAGGGAGGTCATTAGTTGCTTCATTTAACATAGTCCTCGACTTCCGACATGAATGGGCAGGCTCCATTACTGTCGTAAATTGAGGACTACCTGTTTTTTTTAAAAATTAACCTTAATATTTACAGTTTCCACTTTCCCTATTTGTTTTTCAACAATTAGCAAATTCTAATATTCATACGTCTTCCCTATATAATATAGAACTGATAGTGAACTGAAATAATAGGTTTATACCAGAGGTCTCCAAACTTGGAAACTTTAAGACACAAGTTGTCAAGTTTGGGGACCCCTGGTTTATACTATTCCTACTAATAACAGAGGTAGCTTATGTTAATTCTGATTGAAATAAATTAATAACAGAGTTGGAAGGAACCATACAGATGTTTTAGTCCAACTGTTCAAGCAGCAGATCCTATACTATTCCAGACAAGTGGCAGTCCAGTCTCTTCTTAAAGGCCTCCAGTGATGGAGCACCCACACTTGTGAAGGCAAGCCATTTCCTTGGTTAATTGTTCCCTGCCCAGACAGTCCTAAATTTCCTTTTTTTCCCCCTCCTGACAATCAGCTGGGCCGGGATTCCCCTTGCTGTCTTACTGCTTTGTCCAGGAGGCTTCCCTGAGGCCCAGGAAGGCAAAAAATGTGAGCGTGGGCGTGGGCGTGCTACTCCAGGCTCAGTTTTTTTTTTCTTCCTGAGCCTCAGGGAAACCTTCTGGGAGCAAAAACAGAGGCTTCCCCGAGGCCCAGAAGGCCCAAAAAATGGAGTGGGGGGCTTGCTGCAAAAAAAAAAAAAAAAAAAGCCATGCCTGCTCAGTCACATGGCCATGCCCACCTAACTACGCCCACAGAACTGGTTGTTAAAAAATTTGAATCCCACCCGTTACCAACCAAGCTTCAAACCCACAAGGAAGCAGTTCAGAACAATTTGGAAGTAGCAACTTGGAATTTCTTGAGTGACATAACCTTCTCTCAAATGTTTGCATTACTCATGGTGAAGCAATTGATATCTCTCATTTCTGCCCAAGGAACAGCCAATTTTAAACAAGTGCAGGCATTTTTCTTGGTAAAATCATAATGATCAGATCACCCTACAGAATGCTGGGCGGTGGGGGGGGAGAAAGAAAGAAAGAAAGAAAGAAGGAAGGAAGGAAAAAAGGAAGGGAGGGAGGAAAGAAAGAAAGAAAGAAAGAAAGAAAGAAAGAAAGAAAGAAAGAA